>SKCR01049702.1:0-96539 GCA_019454045.1 Zanthoxylum bungeanum
CCATTCTGATGATGAGCCTCTCAGTGGGACGTAACCCGACCTCGAGGTAGTAGATCACTTGGCTCTGAGGGAATGTTACCTACCCGGACCAATGGGAATCCGGCCATGGGGAAATGATCCGACCCCACACCGATGATGAGCCTCTCGGTGGGACGTAACCCGACCCCGAGGTAGTAGAACACTAGGCTCTGAGGAAATGTTACTTCCCCGGACCAATGGGAATCCGGCCATGGGGGAAATAATCTGACCCTATGCAGATGATAAGCCTCTCGGTGGGACATAACCCGACCCCGAGGTTGTAGAACACTTGGCCTCGGCAGAATGAATCCAGCCCCAAGCTGGTGGAACAAATAGCCTCGGCAGAACGTATCCAGCACTGAGCTGGTGGAACAAATATCCTCGGCGGAACGAATCCATGGGGGAAGAAACCTCCCCGTGTTCGCCATTCCGAAGGTTGCAAGAGTTCGGTTAGGAAAATAACTCACGGGGGAAGAAACCTCATCGTGTTCACCATTCTGAAGGTTGCATGAGTTCGGTTAGGTAGATAACTCACGTGGGAAGAAACCTCCCCGTGCTCGCCATCCCGAAGGTTGTAGTAGTTCGGTTATGTAGATAACTCACGGGGGAAGAAACCTCCCCGTGTTCGTCATCCCGAAGGTTGCAGGAGTTTGGTTAGGCAGATAACTCACGGGGGAAGAAACCTCCCCGTGTTCACCATCCCAAAGGTTGCAGGAGTTCGGTTAGGTAGATAACTCATGGAGGAAGAAACCTCACCGTGTTCGTCATCCCAATAATTCCTCAAAAATGTGAGTCATTGGGTAGTAACGCTCCGGCCTCGGGTGTTGATAATGACACCCGGGATTGGCGTGCCACGAGGGGTTCGCGCTTTTACCATATGTATTTCATCATTTGATGCGTTCTGGATCCTCAAATGTGAAAGCAGCTAGGTCGAAACACTTCCACCCGGGGGTTTGATAATGACACACGGGATCGGCGTGCCATGGGCTTGGTGCCCTTCCCAGCAACCGAGTACCCCTTCGCATTGAGCACATCCCATGAATATTGAACATGGATTTCGCATTCAATTAATAAACAAGTAAAGTAGACAAGTTTTTAATTCAAAAGAGAAAGTCTTATTCGTATTCGAGGGACCTACTGCCCTTCTTACAACTCTTTGCGGGTCATTTTGAGAGAGGCTTTTACAATAGTTTTTTGGTTCTTGCCTTGTAGTCCGACACATCTTCTAGTCTGAACTTGATTCTGAAATTTCGGACCGTGTTGACAGGATTCCCCCAAACTGAACCTTCCAAAATCATTTCTGAGCAAATCAGGGGGCCCGGTCGGGACCTTCTGTTATGACTCCTAGTGGCCCGCCCCGTGGGCTTTTTCTCTTTTCCCCTCATTCGGGGTGACCACTGCATAATATGCAAGAGGCACTCATGGATATCGATCGAGTGCCCCCGGTAAGTTGGTTCATCTGCCACTTGAAGAGGAACATCGAGGCCGAGGAGCAGATCTGACAGGTCGAACAACTGCCACAACTCCTTTAGGACGAGCCTGTTCGTGTGCAAGGGGTAGCATGCAGAGTCTGCTAGCCCCAAACATTACATTCCATTCTACCGCTCAATCCTAATGGGTGATCGTTGGACACTCGTTTTACATTCCATTCTACAGCTCAATAAGGAGAGCTATTGCTGCTCTAACTCTTTGGGTTTTCCTTCCCCCGTCTTTAACACTATCGTCAACCTCCATTCTTCTTGCGATTCCCTTCCTCTTTCCACTCTGACCAGTTTCTGTCCGTTCCATTTCTCTTCGATCCAGCCTTTCCTCCATTTTCTCCATCCACTATGTTGCTGAACCCTCTGACGACCCATAGTTCCCGTCTCCCGCCATCGTATTATCACGCAAGTTGCTTTTTGTTATTTCCCCACAGACGGTGCCAACTATTGACGGGTGATTTTCATTCTAGGGGCAATATCGGGATAGTGCTCCCGGGACAATCCTCCTTCAACCGTGAATTTGTTTGGTTATGGTAGACCAAAGGCAAATTTAGCAGAAAACGAAACACACACAAAATCGACAAGAGGGTTTACGTGGTTCGGCGGAGTAAATCCAGCCTACGTCCACAGGAACAAAGTAGAGTGTTGATTTTATTACCAAACTGAGCTCGTCCTACCTGTTTTCAAATGTGGTCTATTGTCACCGAGCTGTTTTCCCTCGTAGTGTTTTTTTTACAAAGAATACTTTTTATGAGACTTATTTTAACCAACCTATACAAATGAGACTACCCTCCATTTATATACTAAGAGAAATACAACACTATTCCCATATTTTTATGACATCAGCCACGTGAATCTCCAGTGGATTGATGGGCTCTCTACCCCAACTGCTTCATCGAAAGCAAACCTGCCATCTGACTCATTGTCAAATCACTCTGTTTTCTACACTGCCACACTTCACCGTTATGATGTCAGCCTGTAAACATCTCTCATACGGTGGTACATGTCAGAAGGAAAAGTCCAAACTAACCATGATCACACGTCGGGTGTCATGAGGACGGCCAGACAACGAGCCGCACTATGCCAACTACTTCTGACCTGACCTGAAATGTCCGAGCTCATTCTCACGATTCAAAAAGAAAGATACTATCGAGCCGAGCTACCAGGCTAAAGTGGTCGGTCTCGGCTCTGATTTTTTTGGTCTCTGAAGCCTGCACCATGCTGAGTCCTCCGGTCGGTCAGATTCAGGAAATCGGGTCCGAACACCATGCCTGGCCGGGGTGTAACCAATACCCTCTGACCCTTCGTCCTACTCAAATGAGAAATCTCAACTCTGTCCTTTCCGAACTGTTCAAATACTTAGTGACAAAAATCACCATCAACAACATGTTCATAGAATGATGCATATTTAGCTTCCATTATTGTGTTCTTGTGTGTCCAAGATTTTAAACGCTTGCACAAAAAACCGATAAGTACTACAATTATGTGTATATTCAATAAAGATGCAATCAATTATTTTTGAACCTATTTTCACTTTCTTTGGTGTCGGTACGACTACTTTTACAAGACATCCCACACTTGCAAGTACTTATAGAAAAGCTTCATTCATTTTTATAATTTATAATGGTTTTTTTTGGGTAGCTTATTTAAAAAAAAATACGAGAAAAAAGATTTTCCCACATGTTTTGGGCAACCAAAAATATATCAGCATTGTATTTATCTTTTCTTTCAAAGTATGATTATTTTTGCAAAACAACTCAATTTCACTAATGTGAATAAGATGATGTGGTTGTAGGAAAATTCTCTAATATATAGTAAAAATGAAGGAGAGACATGTTCCTTAGGAAATGTCTTATGGGAAAGGTATAAGATGAAGAGACATGTTCTCTAAAATGAAGGTATATGTCTCTAGGCTTCAAAAGACATTATGAATGAGTAAAACCCTTAGGAGGATTACACCTTAAACCAAGGGTGCCCACAAAGGCATTCATGCCTATAAAAATGGGTTTTTGGTTCATTTTCTAATTATCCAAAAAATCATTCATTCTAAAGAGTCTAAAGTGTAGAGTGAGTTTCCACCATTCTTCCTTAAGTTCAAGTTCTTGAAGAAAGAAGTGCCTATTCCTACAAGAAACAACCAAGTAATCATGGAGAACGTTAACCATAAGCAACCACCGAAGCAGGGCTAATAAGTTCTTAAGGACAGCGGCAACTCGACTTGGTTCACATTCATCATCTTCTACACAAACTTATAGGTTTTTCTAAGTCTCAATTCTTATGTTTTATTGAATGTATCATATGAAAAATTTGATTGAAAGTTACATGTTAAAAATTGATTAATAACACATTTAGACCACAATTTTAAGAACTTATTAATTTACATATGTTGAATGTTTTCATATTTTAGTGTTCTTCTTCCTGGAAAATGTATTATGTGTATGAAAATTATTTAAGGGCGTTCGAATGCCCGAAGAATACATAGGAAAAAAATCCTATATTTCCCAGGTTCGTTCGAACGCATATTCAAACGCCAGTTGAACACCAGTCCTCTAGAAAGATTTGTTCGAACGTGTATTCAAACACAACTCGAATGCAAGTCCTCTGGAAAGTTTCGTTCGAATGCATTTTCAAACGCTTCACGAATGTGAACTCACTGAAAAGCTTCGTTCGAACGATAGAACGAAAGTGACACAAACACTAGTCAATCCTGGAATTTTTTAGATTTAAAACAATAACATAGACATAAATCAATCTATATTATCTTGATAATTATCATATGATAAAAATGTTATAGATATGGAATTTGATATTATAGAATATATGTAGTAATATTAACTTAGTAAAATCATATGCTGAATTTTGTAAACTTGGTAGTATAGATTTAAATTAATATTATGATACTCATTTATCACAAGTATACACCTAGTTTATAATGTGATAAAGTTGAAAATTAATTGCTAATTGTTTGAATGTAATTATACATGTATATACGTGTATATATATTATATATGTACACATATATACATATATATATATATATATTTGAATATTGTACTTGTGAAGTGAAGTGTAACATTAAGATTGAACGTCTAAGATATTCTATTGAGAAAATGATTAAGGAAATTCTATCAACAAGGCGATAAGAGCCTAAGTGGGCATGGATTTAAGTGGTTACACCAGACCCCTCTCGTCCTCTTGGAATTTTCCTTTATTCACATATAATAAGAAACCTTAGTCATAAATTAAAAGACTTGTGTTATTTGGTACTACATGTCGAAGATAACAACAAGTGGACTCTTACTGTAATACATAAACAAGATCATACGGTTGATCGTTGTGTGGTTTATTTTTTGTAAACTTATTGAATACTGTTTCATTTCTAGCTCACATGGCTACTGGAAATATCACAGTATCAGTCACTCATGGAGAGAAACCAGATAAGTTTGGTGGAGCAAAATATTGTTCTATCTGACAATACTGCAGTTGGCTAAGTATCTGAGGAAGATCCTCCGGGTCCTATGGAGGGAGAAATCGAAACAGGCAAGCAAATGCGAGTTGAGACATGGTCGTCAGTCGACTTCTTGTGCAAGAACTACCTATTGAGATAGCTTAACAATATTATACAATGTGTATCAAGACATGGCTTCTGTGAAGATTATTTGAGAATCTCTTGAAAAGAAGTACATAACAGAGGATGCCGGTCAAAAGAAATTTATCGTGGGTAGGTTCCTAGACTACAAAATAGTAGATTCAAGGACGGTAATATCTCAGTTGGGTGAACTACAGTTGATCTTTCATGAAATATTGGATGAAAGAATGAAACTCTGCAAGACGTTTCAAGTTGCCATAATTATTGAAAGTTGCCTCCATCATGGAAGGACTCCAGGAGCTATGTGAAACACAAGAAGAAACATATAAGTCTTGAAGACCTTGGATTGAGGATTGAAGAGGACAACAAGAAGTTTGAGAAGGCTAGCTACATGACTATGGAGTCTGAGGCCAACATCGTTGACGGTGGAAAGGGTAACATAATGAGAAAGAATAATTGAGCTAATTCTTCCTAAGCAAACAAGAAGTTCAATGAGAAGTGCTACATTTGTGGGAAAATCGGTCACATGACAAAAGACTATAGAAACAAGAAGTCTCAAGACAAGGGCAAGACAAAGAAAAATTAGGCCCATGTCACTAAGGATGAACTGCTAACTGATGAGATCTCAGAGTTGAACCTCTCAGCAGTTGTAACAGAAGTCAACATGGTTGGGAATCCGAGATAATGGTGGGTAGACACGGGGGCTACTTGTCATATTTATGCTGGCAGTAAAATATTTTCCTCCTATCAAAAGGTTGATGGTAGCGATCATTTTACAATGGGAAACTCATCTACCTCAGAGTGGTTCGACAAGGCACATTGATTCTAAGATGAAATTCGAGAAAGAGCTTATATTGAAGAATTTTTTACATGATCTTGATATTCGGAAGAACTTGGTTTCGGGTTCACTCCTCAGCAAGAATAGCTTTAAGCTTTTATTTATTTTTAACAAGTTTGTTCTAACCAAAAATGATTTCTATGTTGGAAAATGATATCTTACTGAGGGCTTTTTCAAGTTCAATGTAATGACTGTCAATCGACGCAGTGCTAATAATAATAAAGCTACATCTTCTGCTTATATTATTGAGTCACAAAATATATGGCATGGTAGGTTGTGACATGTTAATCATGATACAATGTGAAAATTAATTAACATGGATCTTATACCTAAATTTATAATTGATAACCAATATAAATGTGAAACATGTGTTGATTATAAAAAAAATAGAGTTTATCATTCCATAGAATGAAGTTCTTAACCCTTGGAACTTATACACATTGATGTGTGTGATATGATTGTTGTGTAAACAAGAGGCAGAAAAAAAATACTTTGTCACTTTTATCGATGATATCACAAGATTCTGCTATGTGTATTTGCTAAGGAGCAAAGATGAAGCTATTGAGAGCTTTATACACTATAATAACGAACTTGAAAATCAACTTGGCAAGAAAATCAAAAGAACATGAGTGATAGTGGAGGTGAATATGTGTCACCATTCGGTGAATATTATTCTTATCATGGAATTATTCACGAAACTACAGCTTCTTATTCGCCTCAACAAAATGGGATTGCGGAACGTAAAAACTGAACATTGAAGGAAATGATGAATGCCTTGTTGACAAGCTCTGGTTTATCCCAAAACTTGTGGGGGAAGCCTTGCTTTTCGCCAACTATGTTCTGAACAAGTTACCTCACAAAAGACTGGACAAGACACCATATAAATTGTGGAAAGGTCATGCACCTTCCTACAAATATCTGAAACTGTGGGGGTGTCTCACCAATGTGATGGTTCCTAGAACTAAGAAGGTGTGAATAAGACCAAAAATTATTCATTAGATATTCATTGGATATGCTCACAAAAGTAGTGCGTATTGATTCTTGGTACATAAGTCTGAAATTTCTGACATCAATCTAAATATGATAATTGAGTCAAGGAATGCGACATTCTTTGAAGAGATATTTCCTTGTAAAGAAAAACAAAGAACGAAGTATCTCAAAAGAACAATTGATACTACTACAAGCAGTGATCAAGTTAACCAAGAATCTGATCAACATGAAAATATTGAGGAAAATGAACCTAGACGTAGCAAAAGAACAAGAATGTCTAAATCATTTGGATATGATTTTCTGACATACCTGTTAGAAAATGAGCCTCAAAGTTATAAAGAAGCGATGTCTTCTTCTGAGGCACCTATGTGGAAATGGGCTATCAATAGTGAGATTGATTCTATCATTCAAAACCATACTTGGGAGTTAGTTGATCTTCCTCCAGGTTGCAAGCTACTAGGCTATAAATAGACCCGACCACGGTTCCAGTTCGGAACTGAAACCGAACCGGTTGGAACTAATTTTATTTGGTTCGGTTCCAACAGTTCCAGTTGAAACTGTAATGCCCAATGGCTACTAGTCGTTGGGCTACATGCTGAGGGGAGGGAGTCGTTGGCTCACTACCCTAAAAATTAAAAATATATATATTTTTTAAAATCTAATTACTAAATTATCCTTAATAACATTAATAAAACGGCTAGTTTTAGGGGTAATTTAGGTATCATAAAAATAATCCAAAAATATATAAATATGAGTCATTCTTCATTTTTTCAACACAACAATTATCAATTCTCTCAATTTCTTGAATTCTCTTATTCTCAATTCTCTCATCTTCAATTTTTCATATTGATTTAAATTTATAATTCTTCAATATTTATAAAAAAAAATAGCAAGCCCATCTGAGAACACCATGCCCAATATGCCAACTCAAGAGAGCGGCCAAAGTATCGGTACATGGAGAATAGAAGTTAAATCTCGATCTTTAGATATTTTCAAAATTCATCTTCATTTAGTCGAGCCTGAAAATGAAATTCCAAGAGCAATATGCAACTATTGTAGTGTATCTTACAAATTTACTGGCGGTAATGGCAATATGAACAAACACTTGGATATACATTATGCCGCTGAAATTGGACTTGATACAACACAAACTCAAATGGGCAGGTACACTTCATCTAGTAGGGGTATAAATTATTTAGATTTATTTAAATATTCTGATGCTAAAAATAGAGGAGAATTACTAAATTTACTTGTATGACACATCTTTCTTTAAGTTTTGGTGAAAAAATTATTTTTACTAATTATGTTGAAATGCTTTAAATCATGCTGCCTGTAAAATGACTACAAATACATCAAAACGTCAAAATTTTAAA
Organism: Zanthoxylum bungeanum; assembly: GCA_019454045.1. Lineage (NCBI taxonomy): Eukaryota > Viridiplantae > Streptophyta > Magnoliopsida > Sapindales > Rutaceae > Zanthoxylum > Zanthoxylum bungeanum. The sequence continues at coordinate 8,290 of SKCR01049702.1, forward strand.
TTATACAAAGATGATAAAATTATTTTAAATGAAAATTTTAAAGATATTAAAGGTCGTCTTTCTATTTGTTCTGATATTTGGAGTAACCATTGGCAAACACACTCATACATGAGTGTGATTTGTCATTGGATTAATGTATCATGGAACATGCAAAACGACTTATTGCATTTAGAGTTTTTGATGAGCAACATACTGCACAAAATATTTATAGAATGATTAAAGTAATTTTTGATGAATATGGTTTATTAGGTGAAATTCTAATAATTGGTTTTAACGATGCATCTGCAAATACTGCATTAATTAAAGATTTAAAAGAAATATGCCAACCAAATTTGGGGGGTCAATTTTTTCATGTTCGTTGCACATGTCATGTCATTAATTTATGTGTTCAAGATGGTCTGACTTTTTTAGAACATCACATTGATCCTATTAAGATTTCACTTAATTGTATTTGGTCATATTCTCAAGTTAGGAGAGAATGGGCCAAGTTTTATAAATTAAATGATGTTAAATCGGTAAAATTTTCATGAGATGTTCCAACTCGTTGGAATTCAACTTATTTCTTTTAACTCAAGCTTTTCAATACAAAGATGTATTATGTAATTTCTTTCCTCAACATGTTCAACATAACACTTTTACCTAGTCAATGAGATATTTGTGAAAAAAATTAGAACTTTTAAACGTTGTTAATGATGCTATAAATTTTTTTAGCAGAGTTTATTATCTTGCAATAAATTTATTTCTTGTTAAATGTTTGAATTTTGTTGGTACTCTATATGAGCATGCTGAAAGTTCTAATGTTAATGATTTTGTTTTCATTGAAGCTATTGTTGTTATGAAGAGAAAATGATTTATTTATTTTAATGACATCCATTCCTTTATCTTATTGCCACATATTTAAATTAGAATGTTTCAATAATGTCTTACTAACTTACTATACATATTTAGGAATAGCTGATGAAATTAATATTAAAAAAAATATATAAAATAAAAATTATTTTAATAGATTTATTTAATGATTATATTAGTAGATATAACTTTCAATCATTAGGACAATCTAGTAGCGAATCTGTAATACATTCAAGACTTAGCATATGTGATCGTTGGATACTATAATGAAATTAAAAACATATGGATAACACGACTAAAAATCCAAAATTAGATAATTATTTATCTATCAATTTCGAGTTTCCTCTTGAAAGTTTAGTGCATAAAAATTTTCAAATACTTTGACTGATGGAACTGACATTAAAATGTCTATTATGTTTTATCAATTATTACTAAAGAGGTATTGGTAGTACCTGTTTCCACCATTGCGGTTGAACAAACCTTCAGCTTATGAGGTAAAATTTTGGAAGTGAGACGGTATTCATTACATTCAAGCACTTTAGAAGCAACAATATGTGTGGATGATTGGACTCGAGCTAATATGAGACAACAATGAAATTTCCCCGATAACTGTTAGGGTTGGTGCTCAGAGTGCCAATCCGGATCGTATTTATGTCCGATCCATAAATACGAGCAGTTCGATTTTCCATAACATTACTAATTTTTATGATAGCACCATTGTCTTTTATACACATATTCGGTCTAATTACGATTAGATATCTGATTCCGATTAGACCAAAACTAAATCTGGTTAGTGATATATGTATATTAGATAAAGACCCTAGGATTTACGATATAATGCGCAGTTACAACGTAGTATGTAATTGACATTGGGAGGCGCACTATAAGATGTATATCCTTAAATAAAGTTCCTGGTCAAGATTTACTAACACGGGTCGGTTAGTAAAATCCACTGAGACCAGTACATGTCGTATATCGTGACTTGATCTGATGGTTTATCCCAGTGAACCATGAGTCTCGGGAGACTCGTATAGACATGTAGGTGTTTATTTGATAAGACACTGAACGACTCACTGAAGGTTTCCTAATAGATGGTACACCAACGTCAATAGGAACCTTCTCGAGTTGAGCGACCATAGTGGTCCTTCGACTTGAGATACCACAGTGGGATATATGAGTTATCCTCCACACTTTGATGGTAGTCACGTCAACGATCTATCCATGATCAGACCTCCGCTTGTTCGTTGGGTGTGGACTGATGCTCATGATATCCAGTGCGTATCAAGATAGGATCCGTCAGTCCTATTTACAGGGAATAGGCATCCTCACGTGTTTGTGATCTAGTAAATCCATGGTCGTGGTATAACATCGGAAACTAGTTCCGAGTGTTATTTAGAGATAATAAATTGAAAGTCGACTGTATTATACCGAACGGGTTTGACGTTTTCATCTATACCCCATGTATAATACGGATAGCCTGTGACATATGGATTATACGTATGCAATGACCTCAGCTTGCATAGTTTAGCGAGATTATCCGTGATCGTCATAATCCATGAGTGGGTGGATTATGGACACGAAATCAGATTTCGTGACGGATAAACCTAAACTTAGAGAGTCCCACAATATGAAGTGTACTTGTTGAGCACTTGGGCAACTCGATATGAATAATACGGATTATTCATCATACTTCACCGGATTCAATGAGTTAATTTGGATCGTTTAATCGGTTAAACGATAACACATGCTTTAAGGGATTTTGGTCTATCGTAATTACTGTGTATTTGTATTTGATACATAATACGATTAGATACACATTAATTATTCGTCAAATGAGATTTTGACACATGTCATAAATATATGTATTTGTTTTTATTGTAAATAAAAATACATATACAATAATAATTATATTAATTGATTAATTGAATATTTAATTGTTAAATATTTAAATAATTAATTAATTAACCATTTTTCATAAATATTATGATATATGTTATATTATTATTGGTTGTTATGACAAGTTTTAAATGAGCTTTATATATGTCCAATTTTGATTGGAAAGTATAAAGTATATATTGACTTTTATTTGATTAAAATGAAAATGACTAAAACGACCCCCTTTTTCCTATTCATTAAGGTCGGCAATGAAGAAATAAGTAAAAGAAAAATTGTCCCTCTTTTCTTTTCTTGATAATCAATTCGGTCAAAGTGGCTTTTAAAAAAAGGTGAATAGTTTCTTCTTCTTTGTTGATCATTATGGCAGAAACTCAGCAACAAAAAGGCTTTCAAATGGCAACAAAAAGGCTTTCAAATGGGTTTCTAAAATTTGTTTAAAGAATCCTTGGAGAAATGAAAGGAAATTCAAGAAAAAAAAAGTTTAGGAAATTTGAGATTAAAAGGTAATTCTTAATCCCTAAACTTGTAAATTTGTTTCTTGTTTTTCTTGAATTATAAGAATTTTTCTAGGGTTCATTTTGTTTCTTAAATTTGGGCTTTTGATGTTGATGGATGAATGGAAGTGGTTGAGGCATGTGTGAAGTAGATTAAGGAACTAATTAGTGTAATTTGTTTCCAATTTGTTCAAATTGTTGTTGGACAATTAGTTGCCATTCTAGAGTTATTAATCCACTCTTTGATAGCCTAGAATTGTTCTAGAGTTGTTCATATATGGTGGGACTCAATTGGTGTTGGATTAATTAGATTAATCTTTGTGAATTTTGGATTAAAGTATGATTTTGGGCCAATTTCATTTAGCTTAGACCTGGAAAAGTTTCTGTTTTGGGGATGAAATTGTGGTCTTTTGAATGTTTTGGATGAATTTTGGGAGTTGGCACAATTGCCGGAAAGTTTTTCGACTTGAAATAAGCGAAAACGGCCAAAAACGGTGTTAATTTTTTAATATATGATATTAAATAAATAGGTTAAGGTGAAATATGAATAAATTATTCATATTAGATATTGAATAATTTATTCGGTATTTTGAAAAAGTTTTAAAATATGATTTCGCCCGAACCCGCACTTCCGCTGCTCCTCTTCGCCCAAAACCCCAACAAAAATGGTATCGTAGCGGGTCTGATGCTTCATCCATTACATTATTCATGCTTGATATATGATATATAATCCAATTTTAATGTTCGCTCATGCTTGTAATCTAGATATGTTTCTTAAGTGTTCGATTCTACGCTAATTGAAAATATAACAGAAATCTAATAGTTAAATTAAGTTATGTTTTCTTAGGTAGAATTGAAATGTTTAGAAAATGATTTAGATTAAAAATCTGCATTAGATTTAGAGTATGGATTTCCTAGGAAAATCCCCGCTTTTAAATATGGCTGTAAAGTAACCTGTATTGGATACATGTTTCTTGGTCTGTCTTGTCAATACGGTTTATGGGTAACTTTCTATGGCTGCATCCGAGAACGTGCCAAAGCAGTGAGGGTGCAGTTGATAGAATTTTATCCATGCCGGTTGTATAATGATACTAGACAAATTCAAGTGAAAGTGGAAATCTTGAACGTGCCAAAGCTGTCAGGACTACATCAGTAGCTTGAGTTTGTCATTGGCAAGTGAAGCCTTGATACGCCTCCCTGTGAACGTGCCAAAGCTGTCACAGCGAGAAACGGTCAGGACCAAAAACAGGAGTCACTGGTGAGTGATTGACAATGAGTTGTCTACCTAATGAATATACGTAGGCGAGATCGTACCAAAGCTGTGAGTCGAAATATATTCATAGGATCCTACTCTCACTATGAAATTCGATTTAATTATTGAATTCCAGTTTTCCGTTGGGGATTACGGTATACGTAAAGTAGTGGGAGACACTGCTGAGTTTAAAATCCATAACTCAAGCAGTCCATAATATTTTGGAATTTACTGCTTTGTTTTCCTTATATTCTATACTATTTATAGATTTATGCTTCTAATCTACTGCATGTCTTTTATTAGAATAGGTTTTCTGACTTTACTTTTGGTTGCGTAATTCTAGAATAGGTTTTAGAAAGACAGTAGACTTAGATACTGTTAGATTAGTTAAAACCATCGGGAACTGTTGTTCTGATTTCCTTGTAAATCAAGATGGTTTGCGACTTAATTTCTAAGTCACTATTAGGTAATCTAAATATATATTTGTTTTAGGATATTAGTCTAGTTAGAATTGTTTCTTATGCAGTAAGAATTGACACGAATTAGTTCATGTCTCGAGATTCTTAACTGGCATTAAGAAAACCCATTTAGTATTTGTTTGTCTTTTAATGACGTTTCTTTACTTTTAGTGACTTTTAGAAGTCACGTGTCTGGCACAGTTTTCTAATCAATCATTTGCAATTGTTGTGAATAATTGAACGCAAATTATAAAACTTAAGAAAAGAGATACAAATAGTTGTGTATAGAGAATATCGATTCTCACAATACGACGACTATATGTATTGGATACCGGATCTCCCGTCTAGTTAATTAAAATAATGTTGAATGGCTGTTTTGATATTTTATATCAGAACTTGCGACTATTGGATAGTTACTTGTTCTGTATAAGCAGTTGTTACATATTTTAATATGACTAGTAGTGTCAATGATGAAAGATGAACATTAGGAAAAATATTCGGTAGGATAAATAACTTATAACTATACTTTATGAGATTTTATCATAAAAGCATTGTATGCTTGATTCTTATGGTAAATGATGGTCTGATATGAGTTCAAACCACATATCCTTAACCATTTAATGAATATTGTATTCAGGTTGTGATTAAATCTCATTTAACCAATGATTGTCATTGGACCACATATTTATTAGACTAATACATTGGATGTATGTAGTTTAATGAATTAGAAATTACCTAGATAGTTTTCTTTACTCTGTAACATAGTTAATGATTTTTCATGACTTGGTTACGTGTTTCTATTAGCGAACATGTTGAACGTCTTGAATGGTTCGAGAACTTTCGATGTGTTTTCTGATGAAATGTGAATAGAATATTTTGAATGATTCAAAGATATTCTATTTGAAGTATTAAAAACTATAAAATTCATTGTGAGTCTTTGAATTGTTCGAAGATGCTTGATATGATCAAACGCATGAATTTATGGCAATTAGTTCTAAGGATATTTAATGAATATGATTCTTACTCAATATTAAACTCCGCGATTCCATTTTGATGGAATTGGCCAGTGGGAGTTATCGAATCTTATATGATTTGATTCGTTGATATTGAGTGTTACCGAATTTTATTTTCAATACTCTTGGGGTTATGCTCCAGTAACACTAATTCATCATTTTAATTTAGGTTCCATTTGTTTCTACAGTTACATATATGATATATATAGTAGAAAATTCGAATCTTGAAAAGTTTGAGAATTGAAACTTTCATTTGTATAATGGTTATATGATTGAAAGTACTTGCGCCTCGGAAGTACGAGTGATAGGTTTATCATTTATTCTATTTTATGGAATATTGTATTCTATTTGATAAAATATATTTTCTACGATCCCGAGTAATAAAATTGTTTTGTACTTGGTGCTTGACATTGGATGTTGACAATTGCAGAAAAGATTAGACTTAGTGAAGTAAAAAGTGAGAATGATAAACTGTAATGGAACTACATAATTAATAAGATAAAAAGACCCTTAGACAACTTCCGTATAAGTCCAATAGGATGTCAGAATCATTTACAAAGTATTTGATACTTAATAGTTATGTTGTTTTCTTATTGAAGAAAATTATCCTATAACTTATAGTGGGAGCAATATTTGATATCGATTCCGGAAATTTAGCATTGAATCATAGATCTAAGATTGTTCATAGCTTACTACGATCAAGTTTTGAACTTGATTAAGCTTTCGTTATGAATGGTTCATAAAATGTGCAAATTGTTTGTGCAGCAAAAGCATAATGAGCTTGATAAATATTTGACCTTTATAGTAAGACAATGAGAAAGTTATACTCTGTAGTCTATTGTAGATTCTGAGAAAACTTATCTCTTGTTGCACTGATTGGACAATTAAGGATCTGTTGGTTAATGTCGATATTAAACCGCGTGTTTTGGCTAAAGAATGCAAAATGGCTTTCTTGAGTGATTTCTTCGAATGAGAGATCTTTCGTGATTTCTTTATTTGAAAAAGTTCATTCTAGAATGGCCCTATAGTTTGTATTCTCCTAAGATCACAGTTTGCTATACTTGCTTATGAAGCCTATTGTAGACTCAAAGAAGATTTCCGGAAAACCGTGTTCTCTGATTTTTATATCAGTCAGACTGTCTGGTTTTATCGAAGTATAGAGAATACGTATTTGTCAGTAGGGTCAGTGGGAGCGTATAAATTCTTTCTAGTATTATATATCCTAAGTCTTATTTTCTCTGTGGAATCAGTGAGAGTGGTCTCTATGATATTTGATATAAAGTTTTATATAAGATATAAAACTGAGAGACTTGTGAGATACTCACATTAGTCGCATATTATATACGATCTAATAAAGGACACAGTAAGACTATCTGTATGACAGTTAGTATAACTGTTTGACAGTTAACGTGTCTTTTATAAATATAGTATTCGTCTTTCGTAAAGGATGATTCCTTTGTCGAAAGATAGATTGATTGGAATGTCTATTCAATCTTATGCATCATAGTATGATGACATAATGAATACATATTATTTGTGATTATAGATATCAATTTAATCGTAATTGTTACGAGTTATTTTGATTTGCTGTATACCATATGATGGATCTTGAAACATGTTCTTTTTGCGATCTTTGAGATATTAACAACGAGTTTCTCATACATAGAGAATTTAGTCAGCAACCATAAGGTCATTAGTTTTGATTCTAATTATGACATTAGATGGTCTATGTCATATAAAGTCAGAAAGATGCAGTGGGAGTGTCACCGTTGATTCTACTATACTAGTGGAATCAATTACAGCTTAAGAAGTATTGACTTATGAAGTTTCATAGTGACCTCAATGATTAGAAGTGTTGATATTAGTATAGTGCTTGCGGTTACCTTAAAGTATTTGGATTTGATTTCTAATACATAGATAACTCAGTAGCTATAGCACAATACTGATATAGCATCTGAGTCATATTGATGTGGAATTTGGATTCTACAAAATATGAATGATGCTAGCTAAGGAAAACAGTTGGGTATGTTGGACAGACTCGATTTGTTACAGCACGCTTACTTGTTGGTGCCTACCTCTTGAGTGCTGGTGAGCTCTTGAAGGCCATGAGTATGCGATACACATTGAGATGTGTATATGATATCATGGATTGGCACTAGAGCAAGTGGGAGAAATTGTTAGGGTTGGTGCTCAGAGTGCCAATCCGGATCGTATTTATGTCCGATTCATAAATACGAGCAGTTCGATTTTCCATAACATTACTAATTTTTATGGTAGCACCATTGTCTTTTATACACATATTCGGTCTAATTACGATTAGATATCTGATTCCGATTAGACCGAAACTAAATCCGGTTTAGTGATATGTGTATATTAACAAAGACCCTAGGATTTACGATATAATGCACAGTTACAACGTAGTATGTAATTGACATTGGGAGGCGCACTATAAGATATATATCCTTAAATAAAGTTCCTGGTCAAGATTTACTAACACGGGTCGGTTAGTAAAATCCGCTGAGACCTGTACATGTCGTATATCGTGACTTGATCTGATGGTTTATCCCAGTGAACCATGAGTCTCGGGAGACTCGTATAGACATGTAGGTGTTTATTTGATAAGACACTGAACGACTCACTGAAGGTTTCCTAATAGATGGTACACCAACGTCAATAGGAACCTTCTCGAGTTGAGCGACCATAGTGGTCCTTCGACTTGAGATACCACAGTGGGATATATGAGTTATCCTCCACACTTTGATGGCAGTCACGTCAACGATCTGTCCATGATCAGACCTCCGCCTGTTCGTTGGGTGTGGACTGATGCTCATGATATCCAGTGCGTATCAAGATAGGATCCATCAGTCCTGTGTACATAATATATGCATCCTCACGTGTTTGTGATCTAGTAAATCCATAGCTGTGGTATAACATCGGAAACTAGTTCCAAGTGTTATTTAGAGATCATGAATTGAAAGTCGACTGTATTATACCGAACGGGTTTGACGTTTTCATCTATACCCCAGGTATAAAACGGATAGCCTGTGACGAGGGATTATACGTATGCAATGACCTCAACTTGCATAGTTTAACGAGATTATCCGTGGTCGTCATAATCCATGAGTGGGTGGATTATGGACATGAAATCGGATTTTGTGACGGATAAACCTAAACTTAGAGAGTCCCACAATATGAAGTGTACTCGTTGAGCACTTGGGCAACTCGATATGAATAATACGGATTATTCATCATACTTCACCGAATAAATGAGTTAATTCGGATCGTTTAATCGGTTAAACGATAACACATGCTTTAGGGGATTTTGGTCTATTGTAAATACTGTGTATTTGTATTTGATACATAATACGATTAGATACACATTAATTATTCGTCAAATGAGATTTTGACACATGTCATAAATATATGTATTTGTTATTTATTGTAAATAAAAATACATATACAATAATAATTATATTAATTGATTAATTGAATATTTAATTGTTAAATATTTAAATAATTAATTAATTAACCATTTTCATAAATATTATGATATATGTTATATTATTATTGGTTGTTATGACAAGTTTTAAATAAGCTTTATATATGTCCAATTTTGATTGGAAACTATAAAGTATATATTGACTTTTATTTGATTAAAATACAAATGACTAAAACAACCCCCTTTTTCCTATTCATTAAGTCGGCAATGAAGAAATAAATAAAAGAAAAATTGTCCCTCTTTTCTTTTCTTGATCATCAATTCGGTCAAAGTGGCTTTTAAAAAAAAGGTGAATAGTTTCTTCTTCTTTGTTGATCATTATGGCCGAAACTCAGCAACAAAAGGCTTTCAAATGGGTTTCTAAAATTTGTTTAAAGAATCCTTGGAGAAATGAAAGGAAATTCAAGAAAAAAAAAAGTTTAGGAAATTTGAGATTAAAAGGTAATTCTTAATCCCTAAATTTGTAAATTTGTTTCTTGTTTTTCTTGAATTATAAGAATTTTTCTAGGGTTCCTTTTGTTTCTTAAATTGGGGCTTTTGGTTGTTGATGGATGAATAGAAGTGGTTGAGGCATGTGTGAAGTAGATTAAGGAACTAATTAGTGTAATTTGTTTCCAATTTGTTCAAATTGTTGTTGGACAATTAGTTGCCATTCTAGAGTTATTAATCCACTCTTTGATAGCCTAGAATTGTTCTAGAGTTGTTCATATATGGTGGGACTCAATTGGTGTTGGATTAATTAGATTAATCTTTGTGAATTTTGGATTAAAGTATGATTTTTGGGCCAATTTCGTTTACTGCTTAGACCTGGAAAAGTTTCTGTTTTGGGGATGAAATTGTGGTCTTTTGAATGTTTTGGATGAATTTTTGGAGTTGGCACAATTGCCGAAAAGTGTTTCCGACTTGAAATAAGCGAAAACGGCCAAAAACGGCGTTATCGGGTGGATTTTGGCCAACCGGGTGACGGCTGTGAAAAAAATGATTCTGTCTCTGTTTGGGCAGCCCATGAAATTTCCCGACACTATTGGATTTGACATGGGCAGTTTTCATAAGTTTCGGGTAGTCGGTTCAGTCAAAAAAACGTTTTAGGCAATTTTGCGTAAAAAACAGTTTTCGTGAAAGTTTTGCGAGTTTTCTCATTATTTATGTTAATATATGATATTAAATAAATAGGTTAAGGTGAAATATGAATAAATTATTCATATTAGATATTGAATAATTTATTCGGTATTTTGAAAAAGTTTTAAAATACGATTTCGCCCGAACCCGCGCTTCCGCTGCGCCCCTTCGCCCAAAACCCCAACAAAAACTTTGAAGACTTGTTCGACAATGCATCTGCAAGTGGAAGCAGAACGGAAGCTAAAAAATCAACAGGCACAAATAATAATGATGATTGATAAATAAATAATTATAATGAGGAACTATCCAAAAAATATAATGGAATTACGTGAGCTTTGATTCCTCTTATCCCTAGAGGATACGTAGACAACTTAAGTTCTTAAAAATTTAAGTGCAAACTTTTTATTTTATTTTTAAGTTAATGTAATCTAAATTCAAATTAATAATTTAAAAAAAATTAATCTCATTTTAATTTTTTTAAAAATTTATTATTAAAATTAAAAAAAAAGTACCTAACCTAAGGAACTGTCCGGTTCAGTTTTCAATACCCGGTTCCACAAGTGTGGAATGGGAAACGTTCAGTTCGGTTCCGGTTCGAAACCAAACCTGAACCTTTGGCCGGGTTTAGCTATAAATGGATTTTCAAACGAAAGATGAAGCCGGATAAATCAATAGATAAGTATAAGACAAGACTTGTCATAAAAGATTATAGTAAAAAAGAAGGTCTTGATTACTTCGATACCTATACATCAGTGACCCGTATCACGGCAATAAGAATGCTTATAGCCATAACAACTATATTTGGTCTTGAAATACATCAAATGGATGTGAATACGGTATTCTTAAATGGTGAATTGGATGAGGAAATTTACATGGAACAACCAGAAGGTTTTAATGTTCCTGAACAAGAACACAAGGTGTGAAAACTTGTAAAATTATTATACGGATTAAAATAAGCACATAAAAAATGGCAGGAGAAGTTTGACAAAAAAAATGTTATCAAGTGGGTTCAAAATCAATGAGTGTCATAAGTATGTATACACTAAATCAACTCAATACGTAGACGATATGCTGATTATTGGTAATAATAATGAGATGATTCAGTCTACCAAGAAAATATTGACTAGCAAATTTGATATGAAAATTTAGAAGTAACTGATGTGATCTTAGGAATTAAGATTTCTAGAACATCGAAGGAATACATATTATCTCATGCTCATTATGTTGAGAAAATGCTTGAGAAATTTAACAAACGAGATCTAAAGGTGGCTAGAACACTTGTGGACCTAACTTTTCATTTATCAAAGAATACTAACTCGAGCGTATCACAATTACAGTACTCGAGAATCATCAGAAGTTGGATGTATCTCACAAATTGCACACAATCAGATATCGCTTAATCTGTAAACAGGCTTAGTCGATATACAAGTCATCCGATACATAACCACTAGAATGCCATAGTAAGAGTTTTGAGGTATTTAAGAGAAACTTCAAAATATAGTATGTATTATGCAAGATATCATGTTGTTCTAGAGGGATACATCGATGTCAACTGGATATTTGATACAGTGGATTCGAAATCCACGAGTGGATTTGTTTTCACACTTGGTGGTGTACCTGTGCATGGAAATCCTCAAGGAAAACGTGTATTGCCCGGTCTACTATGTAATCTGAGTTCATAGCATTAGACAAAGCAGCGAAAGAAGCAAAATGGATTTGGAATTTCTTGAAGGATATTCTAATTGGCCAAAACCAATGCCAGCTATAAGCATACATTGTGACAGTCAATCAGCTATTGGGAGAGCCCAAAATATAATATATATTAGTAAGTCTCGACACATATGTCGTAGACACAATACCATACGACAACTGCTCTCAAGTGGCATAATGTCAATGGATTATGTCAAATCATGGGAAAACCTAGCGGATTCACTTACTAAAGGTTTACCTAGAGAGCAAGTTCAGAAGTCGTCAAAGGGAATAGGCTTGAAGCTTATAAATTAAGAATTGTCACTGTGGAAACCCTAGCTAGCTGACTAGAGATCCCAAGATCTAGGTTCAAAAGGGACAACTGAAACTTTTTGCAATTCAAAATAAGCAATGTAGAGCTCTATACTCTTTCCCATTCCTATAATGACGCAGAATGCTATCTGTCAAGGTTAGGATAAGTTAAGGTTTTTAATGATCACCATAATAAGAGAAGAGTCCTAATTGGGGTAAAGGCATATTACATTTCATAGTAGATCACCTATTTCAAGTAAGAAGTGAGGTCGCTTCCATGAGAAATTTGATTGCCTAATTCTCTAAAGTACTTGATGAAGCCATGACCAATGTTCATAGCCAAATTGAACACAACCGTAGAACATAAAATGGTCGAAATGAAGCTGTGTGATGGCTATTGTCTTGGTTTACACCAATGGCGGAATAGTTCAAGACTATGGGTCACTAGTTTGCCAAGTAATTTTGATTGTCATTTACTAGGAAAGGTTCAAGGCGAAAGCTACCTATTCCGATGCAGTTTTATTTCACGGAAACTCTCTTAAGTGTTTGCATTAATATTACTGAATTGTGGGGGATTGTAAGAAAATTTTCTAATATATAGTAAAAAATATATGAGAGACATGTCCCTTAAGAAGTGCCTTATGGGAAAGGCACAAAGATGAATGGACATGTCCTCTAAAGTGAAGATATGTGTCTCTAGGCTTTAAAAGGCATTAGGAAGGGTAGGAGGGTTACACCCTAAACTAAAGGGTTCCCACAAAGGCACCCATCCATGCCTATAAAAAGGGGTATTGGGTTCATTTTCTAATTATCCAAAAAATCATTCATTCTAAAGAGTCTAAAATGTAGGGAGAGTTTCCACCATTCTTCCTTAAGTTCAAGTTCTTGAAGAAAATAGTGTCTATTCCTACAAGAAGCAACTGAGTAATCCTGAGAGAACGTTAGGTACAAGCAATCCGTAGAGTACCGAGGCGGGAATAATAAGTTCTTAAGGACAGAGGCAACTCGACTTGGTTCTCATTCATCATCTTCTACACAAACTTTCAGGTTTTTCTAAGCCTCCATTCTTATGTTTTATTGAATGTATCATATGAAAGATTTGATTGAAAGTTGCATGTTAAAAATTGATTAATAACACATTTAAACCAACAATGGTTTCATGTATAATTTCGTGTTGTGATAAGAAACAAAACGATGACTCATATTCACTGTATCCGTCAATTTATAACACCTTAATCTTCTTATTAAGTTGATTCTCAACTTCATTCTTATAAAGAATAAATTCCGAACTAGCTTTATCCTTATTTCTTAGTAAAAACACATAATATAATTTTGTGCTATTATGAATAAAAATAATAAAATATTTATTTCCAACCCTTAGACTATACAAATCTTAAAACACTGATATCATTTTAAACAAAATCAAGAGGGTTTATGTTTCTTTCGATATTGTCAAGCGATGAACTTATCAGTTTTGCCTCAATACAAGCTTCATACTTATGTTCAATTTAGAAAATATGTATGTGGTTTAAGTTGATTACATTGTGTATCATAATTAATTTGTCCTAATCTACTATGTCAGAAATTAGAAAATTCAAGCAAATAAACAGAAGATTGATTCTTATTAATAATCTTATATATGCTTTACAAATCAAACAGTGAACTTAAACATCTTATCATTAACCTAACCCTTTCCAAAATATATTTCATTCTTTGGGAAAAAACTACTTTGTGGACTCAAAAGCCATGCAGAGTTCATGCTTGTTCAGCGGCGAATTAGACAGTAAGTTCTTGCGGATTTTCGGCACATAAAAGATATTGTTCAAAGTTAGCTCATTCCTAATGTCATTTCAATGGCCACCTTTCTTAGGCCTTCAATATCAGACATAGATGAGTTTCCCATGAATAACTTCTTCCCATTCTCAATTAGTTTGAAGAAAGTGAAGTTCTTTGTCCGAACATATTTTTTTTTATATAAGTTTAAAGAAGGTGTAAGTCTATTCCTTATATATTATTTTATATTATTTTTTTACAAAGAGTAAAATAATCCGAACGCCCTTATCGATTCTATAGAGACTAACTTTCGCTTGACGGGTTATCATTAACTTACTAGATGAGAACAAGACTCGTAAGTTGGTAGAACTATGCCCAAAGGCTCTGAGAACAAGGCCTAAAATCTGTGATAACTAGACCGGAAGGCTAATAATTATGTGAATTCTTTATTCTCTCATGCTACCATGAGGAATCTAATTCAATACTTATTATATGGAGTACGAATATCTTGATTAAGTGAATTAATACTTTTTGACTTATATAAATAGACATGTAGAATAGATCCATTGTCAAACCACGCCATTCTTTCGGGTTAAACCCTTCTATATTCACATTTGGAAACCATTGCAATTAGACTTGTGTCATAGATATCCTGTGTAATGTCCTCCAACGTTTTGCCTCTTTGTTTCAGTTCATCTCTGGCAATCTAGAAGCTTTGTGAGCCACCTTATCATAATTGAATCGTTTACCTTGGAAATTTTTGGTCTCTTAGAGATTCCTCCTTTCAGCCCAGCTTGACCCATTTTCCCACCTTCATTGATTTAGAGTTTTAGCCATGCTCTACAACATTTACCTTTAGTCATAGTAGGATTAAATCCTCTATTTTCATAACTTCGATTGTTCTCTTCAATTCGAAGTCTAACAATAATTTTACTTATGTTTTTATGCATAATTTTTAGTTTTTAACTTAAATTCATTTCGTTATATGATTAGAGTAGATGTTGCTACAATTATTTTCTATTTTCTTATATTTTAGAATGTGAATAATACTTATTTTATTTTAAGCAAATATTATAGCTATAAAATCTTGAAAAATTTATTTTCACAAGTCATGTAATATCATATTAATTTGTATAAAATTATTTATACGTACGTATTACGAGATAGAAAAATTATCATATTTAAATCCAAAGATTAACTTATGTATAAAAATATTCAAAAATTTAAAATTTTAAAAAAATTTAATTTTATACAAATTTTTTAAATTAATGTACTAATTTACACAAAACATGATCATCCGAAATAAGTTAAATAACTCTAATCATGGCCCTTATTAACTAATATAGAAAGTGCTTTTTTTTTTCCTTCCACACCTTTGGTCATACGCCATTCTTTGTCCATTTGTGCTTTACAACATTCATTATAGTCTAATATATAATTAAACACACCCATGTGCTTGAACAAAAAAAGCTTAATGACCTCATGATCTTTCAACACTACATATCTAAAGTTGTTTATTCTGACAATTAATAACACTTTGGTGAATAATTTTTAACTTGGTGGATGTGAGTGAATTACACAAGCAATCAGCCACCCAAAACATCCAACATATTAGAGATTGAATTGAATAATCTTTGTATTTCAATCTACTTATAATTACAGTATAACAATTTTTATATAAGTAATACAAGAAACCAATAGTAAGAAAGGAAAAATATAAATATTTACACTAATAAAGGAGATCGAAATCTTCCTAAAATATGGAATTATAATAGGAAATGGATATTCTGTGTTGAATGTAATTTCTATTTTAATACAATATCCTTAACACCCCCTCAAACTCAATTTGGGGGAAGCAAAACAAGCTTCAGTTTGGAAACCAACTCCCAAAAATGCCATGGAAGCTGAGGTTTGGTAAAGAGATCAGCAGATTGCTCTGCAGAGGGAATTTCACGAAGTCAGACAGTGCCTTGACTGATATGTTGACGAACAAAATGACAATCAATTTCGATGTGTTTCATGCGTTCATGAAAGACATCATTATGTTCGATATAAATGGCACTTTTGTTGTCATAGTAGAGATGGGTAGCATGGGAATGAGGAACACCCATGTCACCAAGAAGCCAACAAAACCAAAAGATTTCTTGGGTAGCATTAGCAATCGCAAAATATTCAGATTCAATACTAGAGTGAGAAACCATTGATTGTTTTTTGCTACGCCAAGAAATAAGGGAGTCTCCTAAGAAGATGCATAGACCAATTGAGATAGATAATAGCCAGTATGATCAGAGAGCACCTCAAGACCAAGAAAATAATTGAGAGTATCAAAATCCTTCATCTCAAAGTGGTGTTGAAGAGAGATCTTAAGTTCAGAAATATTGTTCATATCATCCCCTGTGATAATCATATCATCCACATAAAGAAGAAAAAGAATAGAGCCATGATATGTCTGCCGAATAAAGAGTGATGAATTATAAGCACTAGAAGTGAACCCAAATTGATGAACAGTGGTGCTGAAATTCTCACATGATATAATCATATCTTACAATCACGGGGAGCTTGTTTAAGATCATATAATGCCCGACACAGTTTACAAATTTTCAGAGGAGGATGAAGGTAGCCAAGTGGAGGCTTCATGTAAACTTCTTCAGAGATGTCACCAATAAGAAATGCATTCTTCATATCCATATGAAATAATATCCACTAACAAGAGACGACAATAGCTAGGAGGCTGCGAACTGAAGTTAGACGGGCAATATGAGCAAAAGCCTTTGTTGGGGCGGTTGTGGAACCCCTGGGGTCGGATCGGTGCCCCGCGCAATGAAAATGAGTCTAACTCATGGATATCAAGCATGAGTGTAATTTTAAATTATTTAATGAAATACAATACTATATTCCATTACGAGTGTTTAGGAAAAAACCGGGACATAATCGGAGTCCAGAAACTAAAAAATGGAGAAAAATAAAATTCAGCGTGCGCACACACATGGCGCGCGTGCTACAGCGTTACAGTGCCCGCGCACTGTGCGCGCATAGTGCGCGCAGGCCCAATTATTATTATTTTTTAATTGTTTCTCAAATCAATTCGTTCAGCTCTCTTTCTAGAGAGCTGAAAGAATTTGGGTCTATTACCCTAATTTCTTCCGATCTTCCCTAAACACTTCAAAAACACCCAAAATTAATTTTTAACATCAACACATGTTATAGAATAAAAATTAAGTTTTTCAAAATATCAAATATTTTTAAAAAAATATAAATTTATTCTAAATACGCACTTGCGTAAATTTTGAATTCATAAACACAAACCAAATTAGAATCCCAATAAGAAATGTCTCATGAACAATTCTAGTTCAGCTAAAGGTGGTCAAGTGATTCTAGAATGATAGCTATAGCTCTAAGCTATAATCTAGAGTTCCAAACTCTAATTTTATAATTATTTCTAACATAAATATTTTGACCCAATTACCAAGTGTGGGAACACAGAAACTGGGCGACGCATGCTGTTCCGGGCTCGCGGCCCGGTTGGGAGTACGGAGTAGCCCGCGGGGGACTAAACCGGAGAATAATGGAGTCGCCACCCGCTGTGAACCGGAAAATGATTTAAGGCCGCACTCACCCCTCGCAAGGGAAGACCTCAAACCGTTGGGTTCGAATTGGTCCCTTACTTATGCCACTTGTAATTAAATGATTTGTGCAATAATTTAATCGAGTCTAGCAACATATATTCCTAAGGGGTAATTTACTCCTAAGTTCGCATGCATGCATCAAAAGTTCATCTAAGTTCACATGTAACACATCTTCATATTTGCATACAACCTATGTCCGAATTTGCATATACAATATTTGCATACAATCTATGTCCCAATTTGCATACAACCTATTTGCATATAATCTATGTCCCAATTTGCATGCATAAAGATAAATTGAAATATGGCAAACATACAATGTCATAAGCACATTACATTTGATCATAGGCATGCCAGTAGATAATAATTGTACAATCACGCATGAAAGCAAATCAGAATAACGGCAAGCATATAACTTTATGAACATGTTGAATGGATGAATTCAGAAGCATAAGTAGATAACTATCGTGTAAACATGCATCATGGAAACGAACATGTGACCATGTGAACACAATAAATGACTAAATGCGAGAACATGAACAATCAAAAAAGGCAAATGACAAAACGAGTAACCATGCATGAGAGATGATGAAAGAGGGTCTGTTTACCGTGGGCATTTGTGCGGTGTTCGTAACCGCGTTCGAAAGATAAACAGAAGGTTCGCTTTCGAGTAGCGTTCGTAAACGCATTCGAACGAACTGAGACAGAAAATATGCGTTCGTGCGACGTTCTGAAACGCGTTCAAATAGGGTTACAGCAGTGACCTCCAAAATGCAGTAAACAACATGACACATACGTGAACGGATGAATAGATGACACCTAATAAATAATAACGGGCTAAAAGGCGCGGCAAATCTTTGTGGCAAAGGTAGCCTTTAGGCTTTTTATCCCTCAAGATGGAGGACCTTTAATCCAACTCGATGAGCCCATGCGCATTGCAACATGATGCATGATTATGCAAGAAGATGACATACAGAGAAAAGCGAATAACGAAATAAAAGGTGCGGCGAAGTATCGTGGTAAAGTTTCTTTAACCCCCCGAAATGGAGGACCTTTAATCCAACTTACTAAGCCCATGCGCATCACATCATAATGCATATAAAAATAAAGACAACAATATCGGACTTCGTATACACGATTGAACACATCTCACATTCAACCGAATATACATCATCCGGTGCGGCAAAACATCGTGGTAAAGGATTTTAACCCCTCGAAATAGAGGACCTTTAATCGCACTTACTAAGCCCATGCGCTAATAACACAATGCATATAAGAAATAAAGACAACAATATTGGACTTCGTATACCCGATTAAACACATCTCACATTCAACCGAATATACATCATCCGGCGCGGCAAAGCATCGTGGTAAAGGATTTTAACCCCTCAAAATAGAGGACCTTTAATCGCACTTACTAAGCCCATGCGCTAATAACATAATGCATATAAGAAATAAAGACAATAATGAAATTTATGTCCGGTTTCCATCCTATATACCACGAGAGGCGACACATTTTTCATTTTATTCAAGGGCCACAACATACATCACTCCACAATAATCATGCAAACGAAACTCTGTAAACAATAAAAATATGAATGAAAATGGATGTGAAAAATACCCTCAGGTCTAACCTTTTATGTCGACTTTCGGAAGAGCGTTACAAGTCCGTCGGAAGGGCTATCACTCAACAACTTTTCTAGTTCGCTGGTCTACGTTTTTCCTCGCTGTTTTACTGCTCCAATTACTGTTTTCACTCAGTTTTGCTCCTGTTTTGCTGTGTTTTAGGGGCTGTGTTGGACTGCAGTTTTCTGGACTGTTTTAGGGTGATTTGTTCACTGTTTGGGGGACTGTTTTATGAGGTTTTGAGACTGTTTTGGGACTGTTCTTCACTATTTTTGGTTGATTATTTTCTGGTTCAGGGGGCTCTCGGCTTTGAAGGTTTATTTGTTGTTTATTCACTCGGTGGAGAGCTGTGTGAAGGGTACGTGGATTAGGGCTGCTAGGTGGATTCGGTTTGTGCTGGTTTCACATTAAAGGGCGAATGTAAGAGGGTAATGGGGGCAGTTTCAAGGCAGTTTGGTGCGTGGAGGGGCTATGTGAAGTGTACGTGAGCATGGCTGTTGAAGTGAGGAGATTTGATGTGTTGAGTGGAGTGTGGCTGTGGGTGCGTGGAGGGGTGATCTGCTTTGTTGTTTGTTACATGTAAGTGGTCTATGTGTGTGGTCTTTGGCTGTTTGGTCATACGTGCATGGCTTGTGGCTTTCACCGAGTGAGAGAGGGAGAAGGATGAAGCTAGGGTTGTCGTTGTTTGTGAGGGCGCTGAGCGTCCATGGTTTATTTTAGCTACGGCCGTGAGACAGAAGGATTTTTAGGGTTTTTGGATTATTTTATTGTGTTGTTCCGTGAGAGTTGAGAGGTGAGAGAGAGTGTGCTAGGGTTTTCTTTTTGTTTTTTTGCCGTGAATGAGAGGAGACCCATAGGGTTGGTTTTGTGCTATTTTTATAGTGAGAGTGTAGAGGGATTAGGGTTTGCATGGATTTGTTTGAATAAGGAAAGAAATCAATTAGGGATGGATTAGTTTAAAAAGGGAAAGAATAATTGTATTGGTGGTGGAATATATTAAATTAAGGGAGTGATTTATTTAATTTGGTATGTAATTTTTTAAATTAGGAATTTAATTTATTTAATTTAGGAATTAATTTAATTTTTAATTTAAATTGGATTTTAATTTGATTAGCTTTAATTTAATTTAATTTAATTTGTGACATGTATTTTAAATGTTTTAATTATTTTTTGGATTGGGCTTGGGTGAGATGGGCTTGGTGTGTGTCTTATGGGGTCTGGGCTAATGGTGTGTTTTAAAACGGAGGTCCAACAAGCGAACCCGAAGTTAAACAAGCGAACAAAAGCTAACAAAAAATTCTGATTCCCTTCCGACGTCCGTTTCCCACGACTTCCTCGACTCAAAAAAATGTAGTGTCTCCAAATGAGACTCATCATAGGGACTTATATGCAAAAATGCAGTACCTACAGTTGCCCCCACTTTGATGGGACTTGTGCAGTGTGTGACCACGACAATCCTATCAAAGTTATGCATGCATTTTTTTTACTTACCTGGCTTGCCAGCTGTTGCTTAACTTACTTGTTATCCTGAGATGCTTTGACCTTTGGGCTTTGTTCCCGAATTGCGTTGAGAGAGAGCTTTATTCCCCTGGGCTTTATTCCCGAGCTGTTTTGAAAGTAGGCTTTATTCCTCTAGGCTTTGTTCCCGAACTGTGTAGAGATATGGCTTTATTCCCCTGGGCCTTGTTCCCGAACTGCTTTGAAAGTGGGCTTTATTCCCCTAGGCTTTATTCCCGAGCTGTGTTAAGATAGGACTTTATTCCCCTGGGCCTTGTTCCCGAACTGCGTTAAGATAGAGCTTTATTCCCTTGGGCCTTGTTCCCGAACTGTGTTAAGATAGAGCTTTATTCCCCTGGGCCTTGTTCCCGAACTGCTTTGAAAGTGGTCTTTATTCCCCTGGTCCTTGTTCCCGAACCATGTTAAGATAGGGCTTTATTCCCCTAGGCTTTGTTCCCGAACTGTGTTGAGAGAGGGCTTTATTCCCCTGGGCTGTATTCCTGAACTGTGCTGAGAGAGGGCTTTATTCCTCTAGGCTGTATTCCCGAACTGTGTCAAGATAGAGCTTTATTCTCCTGGGCTGTATTCTCGAACTGTACTGAATATGGGCTTTATCCCCGATCTGAGCTGACTGTAGGCTTTGTTCCTGAACTGCACTGAATGTGGGCTTTATCCCCGATCTGAGCTGACTGTGGGCTTTGTTAATGAACTGTACTGAATGTGGGCTTTATCCCCGATCTGAGCTGACTGTGGGCTTTGTTCCTGAATTGTACTAAATGTGGGCTTTATCCCCGATCTGAGCTGACTGTGGGCTTTGTTCCTGAATTGCACTGAATGTGGGCTTTATTCCCAAATTGAGTTGACTGTGGGCTTTGTTCTTGAATTATACTGAATGTGGGCTTTAGTCCCGAACTGAGCTGACCGTGGGCCTCGCCCCCAGATTGATGCTGATGTGGGTCTTACCCTCAAACTGATGTGGGCCTCGCCCTAAAATTGATACTGATGTGGGCCTCGCCCCCCAAAATGGTACTGAGGTGGGCCTCGCCCCCAGACTGATACTGATATGGGCCTCAACCCTGGGACTCGTCCCCAAGCTACTGATAATGACGCGGGCCTCGCCCTCAGATTTCCATACCCGACAAGACTGATAATGAAACTAATGTGGGCCTCGCCCCCAGAGTGCCATACTCGGCAATACTGATGTTGATGCTAATGTGGGCCTCGCCCCCAGAGTGCCATACCCAAAACTCAAACTCAAATGGACCTCAACCCTAGGATTATTACCTGAATCTGATACTGTGCTTTTCACCGTTTATGATTAGCTTGTTCTTTGCCGCTTTCTCTTTTCTTCTTCAAAACATGTGAACACAAAACAAAACAAACACAAAAGGATGCAAAATGTGTTACGTGTATGCATGCATGAATGTTCCTATCCCGTCGGGTTAGGTCTTCTGCCAATTCTCTTGGTGACTGCTTGGTTTTCTTTTCCTCAGGCAAGCCACTGCTTCAATCTGTCTACGTTGATCGGCTCGGTGAACTAATTCCCTTCCAAGTCTGACATTTTCACTGCCCCCATTTCCCAATTTCTGAATGGCTATCTTATCTTTTCTGCTTGCTTATTCCGAGGATTCCCCGTGTTCTAAACATCATTGAATTTCATAGTACCAAGGTCGAATGCTTTTCTCAAATATACTCATATTGCAGAAGAGATTCAGCGAAATGAACGTCTTTATTATCATTTAAGAAAATGGTTCGAACATGTAGACTAAATCAATGTCTATATTAAAAATGCAGGATCAAATAAAATAGGAGGAATAACTTCATCATTCGCAACATTGCCTTCTTCCTTGGCTTATTGTTCTTCACTGTTATCCTTTATCTCAATGCAAGAAGCCTTGGTGGTTGAGTGGCTTTATGGTTGAGGGTTCATGTGTGTGTTGGGTTGTTCTTTTTCTGGATTGGGTATTTTATGGGAGTCAATGAGGTTTTAGACCTCATGCCTAAGGCGGGTGCAGTTGTCGGTGTCATGGCCTTTTTCTTGATGGAAGTAACAATACTGGTTTATGTTGAGGTACGGTGGTACAAGGTTCGGGAATGGCCTAGGTTCCAAAGGTTTTAGAAGTCCTTGCATTTTCAGCTTCTCAAGCACCTTAGATAAAGGTTTCCCCAGGTTAGAGAAATGCCGGTTCTTGATGGCAGCAACCTCGGCAGTAGCGGGCTTAGTTTCAGAATGCCCCCCAAAAGTCCTCCTATTCTGGCCATAGAACTTTCTGTTCTCATCTTATTCTTCTTCTATATCCATGACAATTTCCCTCAACTGTCGAAAATTTGCAATCATGGAGGTCATTCTACTCAACTTTCCATAAATGGAGGGCTTGGTGCCCTTGATGATCATTTTGATTTGGTCCTTCTCTGAGGGCCGAGTCTGCATCTTCAGAAGTTGGCTTCTCCAGCGGTCTACATACTCTTTGAAGCTTTCTTCTGGCTTCTGCTTTGTGTTCTCCAAATCACGGAGTGACAAATCAATCTCCAAGTCTGTAACATATTGTTTTAGAAATGCATCTGCCAATTCCCTCCAATCCTCCTTAATCTTTCTTTCAAGGCTATGGTACCACACTACGGGTGCCCCCTCAAGTGACATCCCAAACATCTTCTGAACTTGGTGATGTGTCAGGCCCACTGAACTCATAACTGACACATATTGTCGGAGGTGGACCCTCGGATCCCCATTCCCGTTGAACTTGGACATATCCGGCATCTTGAACTGAGCAGGTAATTGTTCTTCAAAAGTCAACACCTCATAGTCTAGTAACTCTTCATGTTTACCCTTCATTTTGCGGGTAACTGTTTCAACCTGATCCCGAAGATTATGAAATTCTGGATGAGACCCAATCACTCTGCCTGGTGCATACTCTGCCATGTCGTCATCAAAAGCGGGGATATCATCCCCCAACCCATTCGGAGGCTCCTCGCACCTCACATTCTCAGAACTTCCCCTAGCATGGGGTACAGCCATACCAGCCACAACAGTAGTCAAGGCTTGCAACTATTCAGTAATTTTGGCGAAACCGTTTTCCAACTGATCTATCCGGGATACCTCGTTATCGGATATACTCATATCTGTTACCATTCTTTTAGTGTGTCTTCCCTCTTTCCTAACCCAACAGAAATCTATGATGTCTTTTATGGACATAGAGGGTGTTAACAGGATATATGTATGCATGAGATGAATGAGATGCATGCGATACAAAGAATATATCAACTCATTAAAATCTTCACGCAAATCGGCCCATCATCATTTTAGAAGCTTTTGGGCTAACTGTCATAGGAGTGAACTCGTCCCAGTTTAAATGGCCCAACAAGTTCACATCTCATGGCAAGAAGTCCAACCGTATCCAAATGATAATGCTCCGAAACACAAACATATAATGGCCCATTGGCGTTTTAGGAGCTTTTGGCCCAATCATCATAAGATACGTTCTTGTCCCAGTTTAAATGGCCCAACAAGCCCAGACCTCATGACAAAAGGTCCGAATGGATCCAAACGACAATGTTCCTAAACACAAGCATACATAAATAATTTCTACAGAGTGGCCCATCAACATTTCAGAAGCTTTTGGCCCAATTGTCGTAGGATACGAACTCGTCCCAGTTTAAATGGCCCAATAAGTTCGTATTTCTGACAAGAGGCCTAACTGCATCCAAATGAGGATGGTCCACAATCACAAGGAAATAGTTGCTATAGGCCATACAACCCCGGTCTACGTGTGGATTTGCGGGAGTGTAGACAAAGACTCTCGCTGGCGAAGGATTTCCCACAACTAGGTCTCCCCACTCAATGGTTCGAGCAACCAAGTGAGCGCACCTTTTTTATACTTTACAGTACGTGCCAACAAGTTATGGTGTGTGACTGATTGTCAGATGGATTTCCCATTGTAGATCCCCAGAGGGAGGGTGGAGCGAGGCTCTCTTAAGTACCCTAGCCTCTCAGGCTCTTATCGCTTGGTGACAGGAATAAACAACGGGTCCTCCAAATTAGTCCATCATAATAGGCTACGAGTAAATGATTATCTAGGTGCCATCACAGCTTTTCCTTATATAAAGGTAGTGAATGAAGTAAGATATCAAACCATTACCCAGCCTTAAAAGTGCCTTTGATTAAACCCATTTTAAACCACAGTAGACACGGTCAATTAAAACACCAATCATAATATTACAAGACATTATTTTGGGGGCGATTCTCTATCCCCAGTGGAGTCGCCAGACTGTGGGAACACAGAAACTGGACGACGCATGTTGTTCCAGGCTCGCGGCCCGGTTGGGAGTACGGAGTAGCCCGCGGGGGACTAAACCGGAGAATAATGGAGTCGCCACCCGGTGTGAACCGGGAAAATGATTTAAGGCCGCACTCACCCCTCGCAAGGGAAGACCTCAAACCGTTGGGTTCGAAATGGTCCCTTACTTATGCCACTTGTAATAAAATGATTTGTGCAATAATTTAATCGAGTCTAGCGACATATATTCCTAAGGGGTAATTTACTCCTAAGTTGGCATGCATGCATCAAAAGTTCATCTAAGTTCACATGTAACACAACTTCATATTTGCATACAACCTATGTCCGAATTTGCATATACCATATTTGCATACAATCTATGTCCCAATTTGCATACAACCTATTTGCATATAATCTATGTCCCAATTTGCATGCATAAAGATAAATTGAAATACGGCAAACATACAATGTCATAAGCACATTACATTTGATCATAGGCATGCCAGTAGATAATAATTCATGAAAGCAAATCAGAATAACGGTAAGCATATAACTTCATAAACATGTTGAATGGATGAATGCGGAAGCATAAGTAGATAACTATCGTGTAAACATGCATCATGGAAATGAACATGTGACCCTGTGAACACAATAAATGACTAAATACGAGAACATGAACAATCAAAAAAGGCAAATGATAAAATGAGTAACCATGCATGAAAGATGATGAAAGAGGGTCTGTTTACTGTGGGCGTTCGTGCGGCGTTCGTAACCACGTTTGAACGATAAACAGAAGGTTCGCGTTCGAGTAGCGTTCGTAAACACGTTTGAACGAACTAAGACAGAAAACATACGTTCGTGCGGCATTCTGAAACGCGTTCGAACAAGGTTACAGCAGTGACCTCCAAAATGCAGTAAACAACATGGCACATACGTGAACGAATGAATAGATGACACATAATAAATAATAACGGGCTAAAATGCGCGGCAAATCGTTGTGGCAAAGGTAGCCTTTAGGCTTTTTATCCCTCAAGATGGAGGACCGTTAATCCAAATCGATGAGCCCATGCACATTGCAACATGATGCATGATTATGCAAGAAGATGACATACAGAGAAAAGCGAATAACGAAATAAAAGGCGCGGCGAAGTATCATGGTAAAGGTTCTTTAACCCCTCGAAATGGAGGACCTTTAATCGAACTTACTAAGCCCATGCGCATCACATCATAATGCATATAAAAATAAAGACAACAATATCGGACTTCGTATACCCGATTGAACACATCTCACATTCAACCGAATTTACATCATCCGGCGGGGCAAAGCATCGTGGTAAAGGATTTTAACCCCTCGAAATAGAGGACCTTTAATCGCACTTACTAAGCCCATGCTCTAATAACACAATGCATATAAGAAATAAAGATAACAATATCGGACTTCGTATTCCCGATTGAACACATCTCACATTCAACCGAATATACATCATCCGGCGCGGCAAAGCATCGTGGTAAAGTATTTTAACCCCTCGAAATAGAGGACCTTTAATCGCACTTACTAAGCCCATGCGCTAATAACACAATGCATAAAAGAAATAAAGACAACAATATCAGACTTCGTATACCCGATTGAACACATCTCACATTCAATCGAATATACATCATCCGGCGCGGCAAAGCATCGTGGTAAAGGATTTTAACCCCTCGAAATAGAGGACCTTTAATCACACTTACTTAGCCCATGCGCTAATAACACAATGCATATAAGAAATAAAGACAACAATATCGGACTTCGTATACCCGATTGAACACATCTCACATTCAACCGAATATACATCATCCGGCGCGGCAAAGCATCGTGGTAAAGGATTTTAACCCCTCGAAATAGAGGACCTTTAATCGCACTTACTAAGCCCATGCACTTTACCTTATCATTACTCAAACAAATAACATGCAGAATTTAAATAGAGGATAATAAACGAATCAAAACAACATAAAACAAAATATGCGACAATTTCTCAAGTGGTACGTGGAGTTGTATCCCGAGTACAGATCATACTACCGTCCATTCGGAATCGGCTATGAAATTTATGTCCGGGTTTCCATCCTATATACCACGAGAGGCCACATATTTTTCATTTTATTCAAGGGCCACAACATACATCACTCCACAATAATCATGCAAACGAAACTCAGTAAACAATAAAAATATGAATGAAAATGGATGTGAAAAATAACCTCAGGTCTAACCTTTTATGTCGACTTTCGGAAGCGCATTACAAGTCCTTCGGAAGGGCTATCACTCCACAACTTTTCTGGTTCGATGGTCTACGTTTTTCCTCGTTGTTTTGCTGCTCAAGCTACTATTTTCACTCCGCTTTGCTGCTGTTTTGCTGCTGTTTTAGGGGCTGTGTTGGACTGCAGTTTTCTGGAATGTTTTAGGGTGATTTGTTCACTGTTTGGGGGACTGTTTTATGAGGTTTTGAGACTGTTTTGGGACTTTTCTTCACTATTTTGGTTGATTATTTTCTGGTTCAAGGGGCTCTCGGCTTTGAAGATTTATTTGTTGTTTATTCACTCGGTGGAGGGCTGTGTGAAGGGTACGTGGATTAGGGCTGCTAGGTGGATTCGGTTTGTGCTGGTTTCACGTTAAAGGGCGAATGCAAAAGGGTAATGGGGCAGTTTCAATGCAGTTTGGTGCGTGGAGGGGCTAAGTGAAGGGTACGTGAGCGTGGCTGTTGAAGTGATAAGCTTGGCTGTGTTGAGTGGAGTGTGGCTGTGGGTGCGTGGAGGGGTGATCTGCTTTGTTGTTTGTTACATGTAAGTGGTCTCTGTGTGTGGTCTTTGGCTGTTTGGTCATAAGTGCATGGCTTGTGGCTTTCACCGAGTGAGAGAGGGAGAAGAATGAAGCTAGGGTTGTCGTTGTTTGTGAGGGCACTGAGCGTCCATGGTTTATTTTAGCTACGGCCGTGAGACAGAAGGATTTTTAGGGTTTTTGGATTATTTTTTTGTGTTGTTCCGTGAGAGTTGAGAGGTGAGAAAGAGTGTGCTAGAGTTTTGTTTGTATTTTTTTGCCGTGAATGAGAGGAGAGTCATAGGGTTGGTTTTGTGCTATTTTTATAGTGATAGGGTAGGGGGATTAGGGTTTGCATGGATTTGTTTGAATAAGGAAAGAAATCAATTAGGGATGGATTAGTTTAAAAAGGGAAAGAATAATTGTATTGGTGGTGGAATATCTTAAATTAAGGGAGTGATTTATTTAATTTGGTATGTAATTTTTTAGCTTAGGAATTTAATTTATTTAATTTAGGAATTAATTAAATTTTTAATTTAAATTGGATTTTAATTTGATTAGCTTTAATTTAATTTAATTTAATTTGTGACATGTATTTTAAATGTTTTAATTATTTTTTGGATTGGGCTTGGGTGAGATGGGCATGATGTGTGTCTTATGGGGTTTGGGCTAAGGGTTTGTTTTAAAATAGAGGTCCAACAACCGAACCCGAAGCTAAACAAGATAATAAAAGCTAACAAAAAATACTGATTCCCTTCCGAAATCTATTTCCCGCGACTTCCTCGACTTAAAAAGTAGTGTCTCCAAATGAGACTCATCATAGGGACTTATATGCAAAAATGCAGTGCCTACACCAAACATATTGTGTTTATACTTCTAAAGCATCCTAACAGAATTTATTAGCCTTATTTCAACATTAAGCTATGTAATCATGGATCCAATACATAAAATAACATAACTTAAGAGAAGTTAAAACTTACCTAGCAAGTTTAATGTTAATCAAATCTCATTTTTCTTGTTGAAATAGTAGGAGAACCTCCAAGGTTTGCAAGCTTCACTCCAAGATCCAATCTTGATTCCAATGTTAGCAAGCTTTAATCCAAGGTCCAATCTTGATTTCTCCTAGATGAAATGCTATAGAGACCTCACAAGCTTCTCTAAACACTTCTCTAACTTAGGCTAATTTCTATAAGAATTTGCTTGTACTTAGTTTTCTCAAGCTTTTGCTTTGCTTAATTAAAACCTTCCTAAAGCTAGCTATTTATAGCAAAACTTAGGTAATTTTTAATTAATAAAAGTTATAATCAACTTTTAGGTGAGCTTAATCTAATTTGTCCAAATATGTATGATTAGGTGTGACTAATCTCCATTGTCTACCACTTTGATTTAATCCAATTAAATCAAGACAAGGATTAGGAAATGGATTAGTTAAATGTTTGCCACTTTGATTTAATCCAATTAAATCAAGCCAAAACGACCTATTATTACATACTTACAATTACTATAATATCCTCAAATAGTATAGATAATTATGATGTTATAATTAAGCCCTTTTGTAATTATTAAATTAATCCAAGATCAAAGTAAATAATCAATGTTATCCAATAACATTTGATTATCTTAGTTGATAATTATAATATCGAATATTATATTTTATCAAAATTAATCGGCTACCCAAGTTCTCAAAGAGTACACTTCATATTGGGACTCTATAAGTTCAGACACGTTAGTCATATAAGCCTATCTAATATGTAAGTAATTCGGCCACCTCCGAATTTGCGAAGAACACGAACGATCATTCTAAACTATACAAGTCGAGGTCATCTCATATGTTTATCAATCCCTCCATCGTAGGCTATTCGAGTTGTGCTTAGGAAACATAGAATACATCGTCAAGTTTCTGAAGCGCACATCTCATGTCGATATGTCCACGATTCTTTACAACTGATGCAATCCACCCTAGGTGATCGGCTTTGGCCAAAGTCTTAAGAATCGTGACTTACTTACATGGATACTTAAACCCCTTATGGTACACATCCGGGCCGACAGATCCTATCTTGATTCGCATTTGATTAACGAGTGCATCGGTCCACACCCAACGAACATCTAGAGGTCAGACCATGAAAGGTTTCTGACTTATATGGCATCAAAGTGTGGAAGATCTCACACAAAATCAATGTTATCCTATAGTCAAATGATTACATATACTACTCGAGTCGAGGAGATTCCTATTGACGGTGGTGTGTACTTTCAACTATTAAGAATCATCAGTGAGTCATTCAGTATTCGGTCCAACCAATTCCCGCATGTCTATATGAGTTTCCAAAGCTCATGGTACATCGGGTTAAGCCATTGGAACTCTAATTCCAATATACGACATGTGATAGTCTTCTAGGTTATAGGAATTCGACCGTATTCCAAAACCAATGACTATGAATATTTACTTTAAGAATAATTTATAATAGTAATACTTATCCCAATGTCGGACCACCTAGTGTCCAATATTACTACAAGACTATTCTAAGGTCGATGTCATTCTTAGCATATCTATATATCAATCTAATATACATAATGACAATACCATTAATAAGATATGAAATGAAAATGTAGTTATTTTATTAATAAATAATGAAATGTATAATTCAGATTGGCACTCCAAGCACCAACTTTAACAGCCTCTTCATAATCAATCCCATATTCCTTAGAAAATTCATTGACAACAAGACGAGCTTTATACTATTCAATAGAGCCATCATAATTTTGTCTTGATTTTTATATTCATTTATACCCAATCACAGACTTGGCCGGTGGAAGATCAACTAAGTCCCATAGGTGGGCTTTTTCAAGAGCCTATAATTCTTCAGCCATAGCTTACTGTCTAGCCTCGGAGTAAAAGTGAGGTTCATATAGAGTGAGAGTAATAGAAAAATAATGAAAATCTCTAAGTTTAACGAGAATTTCTATCACCCTAGTAGAACGGTGAAAATAATGAGGATTACCTGAAGAAGAAAGATGTGTACTGGAGGTTTCAGTGATGGATCAGTCAGGTGATACAGACGGTGGGAGATCAGTTGTAGAAAGATCATATGAGGGAAGAAAGTTAAGAGTGATATATATAAAGAGGATATGGAGCGGGGAAGAGATAAACTTAAATTTGGAAACTGAAGAGAACATGTGATCTTCCCAAAAAGTGAAATTGATAAGATATACGGAGGCGATTGGAGATTGGGTTCCAACATCTATACCCTTTGTTTTCAATGTCATATCCTAAGAAACAACACAATTGAGCCTGATGTTCTAATTTTATGTTTTCATGAGGCTGAAGAAGGATAAAACAACACAACTAAAGACTCTAAGAAGGTTATAATTGGGAAGCGTACCATGACTTTTTCATAAGGTGATTAATTGGCTAAGACATGAGATGGGAGGCGATTAATGGTATAGACACTGGTGAGTGCAACTTCTCCCCATAAACGTTCTGGGAATTAGGAAGAGATGAGAATGGCACAAACTGTATCTTAAAATATGTATGTATTTGAGTTCAACTCTCCCATTTTGTTGAGATATACCGGGTCAATAGTGATGACAGATAGTATCATTTTGGTAGAAAATGTAAAAAATTGGAATCTTTATATTCCATGCCATTGTCAGTGCAGAAAACTTTAATGGGTCGGTTGAATTGAGTCTTAATTATATTCACAAAGGTTTGATAAATGGAGGAAAGTTCAAAGCGATTATTCATAAGATATTGCCGAGTGTAACGCGAATAATCATCAATAAAAATCATAAAATGCTTTGAACCACCCATAGTAGGAGTAGGAGATGGACCCCAAATATCATAATGTACTAGGTCAAAGGAGGAAGAAGAAATTGAAGTACTATTATTCAAAGATAACGCAGTTTGTTTGCTTAACTGACAAGACATACAATCAAATTCTTTATTGGAAATAAGACCTAAATGATCACTAGAAGCTAATAAGTAAAAATGACTCAGAGAAGGGTGTCCCAACCGAGAGTACGATAGGCTGAGAGAGGAAATATGTGAAGTAGATGCGGCTAAGTAATGCAGGAAAATGTCTTGAGGAAGATGAAGGCTGATGAGTTCAAATAAACGACAAATCTTACGGCCAATCCCAAGTGTCTGACCAGTCCGCGATCCTGTACAGCACCAGAAGCAATAAATAAGACTTTAAGAACAAGCTCATATAATTGGATGACAAATAAAATATTTAGATTGAGTTTTTGTATCAGAAATGTGTTAGACACATAGAGATGCATAAGTGAAAAGTGACTAAGATGTATGAGGGTCATAAAAGAGATATTAACAGTTTGAATGGCAAAAAGATGTGATGAAGTAGATGTAGGGGTAAATATATTAGAGTCGGAAGTCATGTGATTGCAACAAGAAGAATCAAAATATCAAGAGGTAGTACCTGAGATAGTAGAGGAAATAGAGATGTTACCAAATTGGGAGGTTATGGATTAAAAGAGGGAGGCGAGATCTTGAATTGGCTGAGAGGGTCGAGACTGCTCCGTGTCACCCTAATCATCAGAAGCTACAACATAGAGAGAGAGAGTGATGACCCTTGAAGGTGGAATTGTATGTAGAATGTCGAGTGGGACAGTCTCAGACAAAATGGTCAGGACCAACCTTATGAAAAATTCTGCAATGTCGTGTGGGACATTTGAGTACTAGGTTCCTAGGTAACTTATAGTAATTGCATGGCTTGGATGAAGAAGTGCTTGAAGGAAGTGTGGCAAGTATTATATTTGTAGTCTGTATTTTTGGGATATATGCCCTAGAGCTTCATGTAATGTTAACGGAATTATATGTTATGAAATAATAAAATGCATTATTCATTTATCAAAGTGTTTGTTTAATATCGCATATTGTAAATTATCTTGTTTACCCTTAATTACTTATGTGTCTTCAAACTTAGTGTATGAGTGTCATACACAAGAGTATTTAAGTATGAAGATAGTAATCTAAAATAGTCCGTAGAGAGCAAACAAAGCGGGTAATTTGTTTGTAGTTTATCAATAGTTGTGGTCCATTCTATAATTATATGACGACCATGATTCGGGATCATCTATACGGAGACATGAGAATGAAGGAACCTTATATGATGTGATCATATAGGACTACACCCAGATAGAAATGAGTTTCTTATAATATCCGTTAAATAAAGAAATTCATTTCAATCTACTAGATGGTCA
Source organism: Zanthoxylum bungeanum (assembly GCA_019454045.1). Lineage (NCBI taxonomy): Eukaryota > Viridiplantae > Streptophyta > Magnoliopsida > Sapindales > Rutaceae > Zanthoxylum > Zanthoxylum bungeanum. Next base: position 41,675 of record SKCR01049702.1, read on the forward strand.
TTTATGGATTGATTACTGAGTGTACTACGAACTCCTGCATAGCAGATTTATAAATGTGAGGTTGGTGTAGCAATCCCGACCAATAGCTACGTACTTTGGGAACATGGTTTGGTGTGTAGCTAGGGATGTTTTACAGAGATATGGAGTTCACTCTTTCTTGTGAGAAGTATATGAATATCTTCCTTAAGGGTTGATTCGGTACTTGATGATTAAAGCGCTCAAGTCTTTCTTTTACTAATAGAAAGATTAATATTTATAATGGTTATGAATAAATCTTTCATTAGAGAATCAATGGTACTTAAGGTAAAAATAATTAGAGGGGTATAAAGGACATTATGACTCAGTTCTAATTATGAGAGACTCGTGAAGGGCCAATCTGTATGTAATAATTTTATCGATGGACACCGACATAGTTTGACTTATATTATCTATCTGCGGCAAAGAGAGTGCAGCTTCAGATTTTTAGTGGAATAACCCGAAGTTAATAATTAAGAATATTTAATTAATAGTTTAATTAATATTCCGGGATTATTGGAGCTCGGAACCGTAGGTCCGTTTGGTCCCCGTGCTATCTCGATATACTATAACAGATTTAATATAATTGGCTTTGGCCAAATTCTTAAGAATCGTGACTTACTCACATGGATATCTAAACCTCTTATGGTACACACACGGCCCGACAGATCCTATCTTGATACGCACTTCATTAACGAGTGCATCGGTCCATACCCAACGAACATCTTGAGGCCAGATCATGAAACGTTTCTGACATACATGGCATCTAAGTGTGAAGGATCTCACACAAAATCAATGATATCTTATAGTCAAAAGGATCGCATATGCTACTCAACTCGAGGAGATTCCTATTGAAGGTGGTGCGTACTTCTAACTATTATGAATCACCTATAAGTCATTTAGTATTCGGTCCAACGAATACCCAAATGTCTATACGAGCTTTCCAAAACTTACGGTACATCGGATTAAACCATTGGAACTCCAATTTCAATATACGATATGTATTAGTCTTTTATGTTATACTAATTCAACCGTATTCCAAAACCAACGACTAGAAATATTTACTTTATGAATAGTTTATAATAGTAATATTATCCCAATATCGGACAACCTAGTATCATGTATTACTACAAGACTATTCTAAGTTCGATGTCATTCTTAGCATATTTATACATCAATCTAATGTGCATAATGACATTACCATTAATAAAGTTTGAAATGAAAAAAATAGTTATTTTATTAATAAATAATAAAACGTACAATATATTATTCGGAATGGCTCTCTAAGAACCAACTCCAACAAACTCCCACTTGCTTAGTGCCAATCCAGATGGTACCGTAGTGCCATCTTCTCCATATGTTTGTCGAATAACTTAGGAGGTAAGGCCTTAGTAAGTAGGTCTTCTATATTATCCATTCTTTGAACCTTCACGACCACTATGTCTTTCCGTTCAATAATCTCTCTAATCACACAATATTTCATTTCCACATGTTTAGACTTGGAATGTGCCATCGGCTCCTTAGCCTGCGCAAAGGCTCTGTTATTATCATAGTACAATGGGATCGAATCCGCAATACTAGGCACAATGCCAAGTTCTGTGATAAAATTTCTAATCCAAACAGCTTTTAAAGCCGCTATAAATTTCTCCTCGATGGTGGAATCAACTATTGATCCTTGCTTTGAACATCTCCAACTAACCGCACCACCATTAAGGCTAAATATGTATCTGGATGTAGACTTTCTATCATCTGGATCTCCTTGGAAGTCGGAGTTTGTATAACCCTTAACTTGTAACTTATCTTCTCCATATATGAGAAATTTATCCTTAGTATCCTTAAGATATTTCAGGATATATTTCATGCATATCTAATAATCATTACCCAGATTAGATTGATATCGGCTAGTCATACTGACGCTGAAACTGATGTCGGATCTCGTACATAACATAACATACATAATACTTCCAATACAAGAAGTATATGAAAAATTAGACATTCTACAATTTTCTTCCTCAGTCTGAGGTGCCATTTTCTTCAAAAGATGTATGTCGTATCAGAAAGGTATATTTAGTGCCTTGTAGTTGATAAAACCATACATTTCTAACATTTTATCTATGTACATCGATTGTGACAACCCTATAAGCTTCCTAACTCTATCCTGGTAGAGCCTTATACCTAGTATATATGAAGCTTCACCAATGTCTTTCATGGAGAAGTTCTTGCAAAGTTAGGCTTTCACATTTTGCATCAATCCTATATCATTTCCAATGATAAAGATGTCATCTACATACAAAACTAGGAAAACTATCATGCTCTCATTAACTTTCTGATAAATACATGGTCCTTCTTCGTTCTTGAAGAATCCAGATAATCTAATTATGTCATCAAAATGATGATTTCAGATTCGGGATGCCTATTGAAGTCCATAAATAGACTTTTGGAGCTTACAAACCAAGTTTATAGTCTCATTGGATACGAAACTCTCTGGTTGTTCTATATAGATATCCTCCTCAGGGAATCCATTTAGGAAAGCGGTTTTCACATCCATCTGCCATATCTTATAATCGTGATATGCTGCAATGGCTAAAAGAATCCTAATGGATTTTAGCATGACTACTGGTGAAAAATTTTCATCATAGTCAATCCTCAAGACGTTGAGTGTAACTTTTTGCTACCAGTCGGGCCTTAAAGGTTTCCACCTTTCCATCAGGCCCTCATTTCCTTTTGTAAAACCATTTACAACCAATAGGTTTAACTCCTTCAGGAAGTTCAAATAAGTCCCAGACTTGATTGTCATGCATAGAATCCATCTCGAACTTCATGGCTTCCTACCATTTTCCCGAATCGATATTCAATATTTCTTCTTTATACGTAGTCCGATCTGTTTCCCCAAAAGAAAATATCAAGTCTCACATCAGATGTTAAAAATAATCTTTTATGAGGCTTTGATTTTTTCATATTCAACTTATATAGAACCTGTGATGTAAATCCTTCACCTAGTTGGATCTCTGGTTCCATCTATGGTTCCTTACTGTTGGTATCAAACTCATCAAATTCAATCTTTCTACAATTCCCACTATTTCTGGAAAATTTATTTTTAAGAAGAGTGACAAAGCGAACAACAAATACATTTCGTTGCTCAGAATCGTAGAATTGATATCCCAAAGAATTTTTAGGATATCCAATGAACCTATATATATATACGCCATTAGTGATAGTTTATCCCACTGCACAACTCTAACATATGCAGGATAACCCCAAATCTTTAAGTATCTAAGACTTTGATTTCTACCGAACAATATCTGATACGGGGTCGTAGAAAAAACTTTTGTGGAACCTTATTAAGTATGTGGGCAGCAATAAGTAAAGCATAACCCAAAAGGGAATAAAGAAGATCTTTATAGCTTATCATGGATAGCATCATATCTAATAAAATATGATTTCTTGGCTGAGACACACCATTATGTCGAGGTGTTCCTGATGGGCTATATTGGGTGCGAATTCCATTCTCTCTTAAATTACTTCTGAATTCGTCACTCATTTATTCACCGTCTCGATCTGATCGAAGGCACATGATGAATTTACCAGTTTGTTTTTCTAGTTCGTTTCAGAATATTTTGAACTTGTCAAATATTTATGATTTACGTCTCATCAAATAGACATATCAATATATTGACTTATCAATCATGAAAGTCACGAAGTATGTTGAACCATCATGAGCGGCGTGATTTAATGGACCACACACATCACTGTGTATTAGTTCCAATAAATCTTCAGCACAATGTCTAACACCAAGAAATGAGGCCTTTATCATCTTCCATTGGATACATGACTCATAAATCTGATAAGAATCTAAGGTAAGATTTTCAATCAAACCATCCTTAACTAATTTTGATTGATGTCTAACACCTATGTGGCCCAATCTCATATGCCATAATTCAGTATTATTTAATTCAGATATTCTACTTGTATTTTTCTCTACATTAAAGACATCTATATATGTTTCCAAAACATAGTGACCGTTAGATAAAGAACATTCACATATCAAATTTTTGTCATTATCATATAAATATAAGGTTTCATCCTTAGTGTTTATTTTATATCCCTCTTTATCTAATATCGGTAGTGATATTTTTTTCTGATAAAGGAGGGTACATAATAACAGCAAAGTAAACATAATTTACATCCATTAGGGAGATCTAGAATAACCGTTCCCATGGCCTTGACATCCAATGTCTCGCCATTGCCAACTCTAAGCTCGATCTCCCATTTGTTCAACCTTTTTTTAACCCTCATGACCTGCATAAAGGTGTAAATATGAGTAGGACTGCCGGTGTCTAACAACTATCTACTATTTAATATAAGGCTAATGAGATGTCAATAATAGGAAAAATATAAAGTGTACCTGAGGATCATACCTTTCCTTTCAGTTCTAGACAGTCATTCTTCTAGTGTCCAGACTTCTTGAAGTGTAGACATTCATCATGAGCTACATGCGGTCTTGGAGTTTTGCGTTTCTTGGAGTTTTTCTTTGAAATCTTCTTCTTTCCAATTTTGATTTTCTTAGCCTCTTTAGAAGTCTTTGTAGAGCTTGCTCTACCATGGAGGTACAAAATAAGATTGCCTTTCTTCAAGTCATGCTCTGCCATGCGTAATATTTTATGAAATTCTTCATAGCTAGCTTGCATTGAATGCTTATGGAAGTTTAACACAAAACCAGCATAAGTACCTGGCAAAGAAAACAGAATCAAATTATGGCCTTACCGTTCATCAATCCCAATTTCATGTCGTTCCAAATATCAGATTGATGAGTGGTATTTATATCACTATTTCCCACTCATTTAAACTAATATTTTGTATAGTTTCTTGAGTTTTGTGAACGTTTTGATACGTTTTGTGTTATTTTGTAGATAAATAAAGTTTGGAAAGCATTGGAGGCAATTTGGGGCAAAAACGGACAAAAATGCGTCAACAGGGATATTTTGGTCTTAAGCGCGTCGCGGAGCCCAGAATTCGGCGTCGCGACGTCTAAAATACGCCGAACAGTGCTAACGTGCGCCGGGTCCACAAATCAGAATATGAGAAAAGTTTGACTTTGCTAAAATGCGCCGTGCCACGTGTCAGCATCCTACGGTGCCGACAGTCATCATCGCCACGTGTCGCCACGTCGTCACCAAGTCACCGCCATGTCATCAGCCACGTCAGCAAGTCAACAAGTCAAATTGCCACGTGTCGTGCCACATCATCATCAGCCAATCAGGAAGTGACATGTGTCGCAATTCTATGGTGCCGACAGTCTCTTTCCCACGTGTCGCCACGTTGTCGCCATGTCACCGCCACGTCAGCGCCACGTCAGCATCAATTATTTAGTATCCTATCCTTATCTGACATGTGGCGGATAAGAATCTCATCGACCAATCAGAAGCCGCCACGTGTCACAATAATTGAAGCCCAACCACTCTGCCACGTGTCACCTTATCATCTTATCCAGAATCTTCAAACCAGCGAACCAGAGCGTGCCACGTCGACAAATCCGGCGTCGCGACGCTGAGGACCTGGCGTCGCGATGCTGGATCCTACCGAGGCCTATAAATTGAGCTCGAGATTTCAGAATTCAGTGCACCTTCCTCTCTCTTCAATTCCTTCTAAAGAGAGAGTTTCTCTCTCTAGATTCTTTAGTTTTTAGTTTTTTTTAATTTTTAGTTTTTAGTTTTGTAAATAATTTTAATTACGTTTTGTATAATTGTAATTTATTTTTACTTTTTACTTTTTACAGTTTTTACTATTTACCATGAGGAGGTAACTTCTCCAGCTAGGGTGGAAGGTAATTCTTTTACTGTTACTATTTAGATTAATCTCCCTTAAAAATAATATATTCACTATTTAAAATATTGACTTAAAAAGGATACCACCAGATTGGTCGGTTGGTAATTCATTTTAATCTGGTTTAAACCTGACTAATAAAGGATATCGCCAGATTGGTCGGTTGGCAATTTAATTTTGGTTCCGCCTTTATGGCTGGTTGGACTTAATTTGACTTAATCAGGTTACCGCCTATATGGTCGGTTGGTATTATTATCACAAGTTTATATATTATTTTATGGGAGATATCTAAATTAGTAGTAGTAAAAGTAATTCCTTTTACCTTAGCATTTTATTTTATTTTACTTTCAGTTTTACTTTATGTCTTTTACTTTTCAGTATTTTTACTTTATGTCTTTTACTTTTAAGTTGTTACTAGCCCTAGTTATGTGTTAGTTATCTGGGGTTGTGATGAATTCTAATATCACCGGTTTATAAGGGGTTATTTTATAGTTTGGGTAAAATTAAAGGTTTACTTATTAAGTCTTAAGCTTAATGCTTCTTGTTGTCTGATCACCAATAAGATTGATGTGGTAAATCTAAAATGAACTAGACATAGGGATTTTAGGTTTCAGCCTTAGACTTAATAGCCCACGATCTTCCTTGAGGATAGATAACCCTTTAATAGATTTCCTTACAGGATAGGAATATACCTGTCGGGCGGGGGTAGCCATAATGGAACTTAAACTTAATGAATCCAGATAATTTGGTTGACATAGACATATGGTTCAATTGGGTTAAACTGGGTATTTGCGTCTGACCATCGACAGAGGCTTTTGCATAATTTAGTGTTCCAGGTTAGTAAACTGATTTATTACACAAACTTAAAATAACCACTTCATCTTTTAAATGATATTAGAATGATTCACGACCCTAGATCTTTGTGTCTTTTGTTATTTTCCTTAGTATTTTCTTTTGTCTTTTTATTTATTTATTTTGTAAAACCACATTCAACCAATCAAACAATCATTCTCTTCTCCATTTAATTAGATATTTGTAAATAAATAGATTCAACAATTAATAACAACAGTAGGAATTAAGTCCTCGTGGGATCGATATTTTTATACTACTTGAACGATACGTGCGCTTGCGTTATACGTGTGTGTTTACGCCGGTCAAGTTTTTGGCGCCGTTGCCGGGGACTTAATTTCTTGAGTTGTTAATTTTGAAACTATCCAATTTACTTGTATCTATTTTCTTTATCTTTATCTGTAATTTTTATTTCTTTATTGTATTTTCAGGTGATTGAAAAATGGAACACTACTGGGAGATTGAAAGATTACGAGCTTTACAAGAAGATACACCCCACATCTGGGAGCAACAGTCCGGTTTTCTGAGGCCTGTTGTCCAGCCCAACAATTATCACTGGATGCCAGAACCAAGCAATACCACATTTGCTCAACAGAACGAAATGTGAAGATGTGTAATATGTGATAGTAAACACCCAGACGATCAATGTATATACCTTTCAGAGTGGCAGAATTTTCAGAATCATTCAAAGTATGAAAAACCATCACATTTTCCATCTTATCCACCATCCATATGCGATTTATCAACAACTAGAACCATCAGAGGAAGATCAGTTGTTAAACATGCTCAAAGATATGTTTGAGTTGGATGAAATGCTTGAAACAAGCCAGAATCATTGGAAAGTATTCAGAGACAATCAGAATTCATTCAGAGGATGACAGATCAAATGAGACAATTCACAGAAAACCAGGACTACATACCTCAAGAACCAGTTTCAGATGACACTGATGAAGCCTTCAAATACCAATCATTTCACAATGACACTTCAACAGATGAAGAGGCTGAGCAGTATCAACAACCAGAGGTATCAGTTCAGGAGCCCGAACCGGTAAAGTCTCAATTTGAATTTTATTATTCAGATTCTGACGAGGATGAAGCTGATCTATTGTACCAACTGCACCAACAACGGAGGATCAAACTTTCAATCCTCAAAATGAAGATCTTGGAGCATGTTTTACCATGATGTTTGAAGAAGATCTATCTGAACCATCCATTCCAGTCATATCAGAGGATGAAGACCTAATGTCAGAAACATCTTTGCATCCTCTGGTTGATAATTTTGAAGCATGTATTTCACAGATGACAGATGAAGAGATGAATACAAGAATTTTATAATACATATGTGAAGAAAAGGTGGAGAAAGAAGCAAAGCAAATGGAGAAGCAAATGTCTGACCTTAATAAAGATCCAGAGCATTCAGGAGAAACATCGCTGTTTTGGGGAGTACAAATCATAGATATCACCCAGAAGCTTGACAGAATTGGAACTTCCATTCCAAGTCAAGCACCATATAAGACCTACTGATTTTCTTTCTTTCTTTGCAGGAACCACTGGAACAACAAGGAGCAAAAAGGTGGCACGAGCACTGAATGGGACAAAACTCTTTTTGCCACCTTACCGTTGGAAGAGACCCTTCAAAAGCAACGCTCACGGGATTTTTTTTGATCGGACATCCAAAACGACATTGAAACCTCCTTAACAGATGAATTTCAGTCACGTCTGGCTGAAGACGAAAAATTTAGCGCTAGCAGGGAGGCAACCCATGCAATTTGTTGTAATTTGTTTTCATATTTTGTGTGAACTTTTTAATTTTGTGTGTTATTTTTGTAGGGAAGGCACAAACGAAGCATTTTAAGACAGAAGGAATTGTGTTTCGCAATCAAAGAAGAGAAACAATTCATTAGATGGCTGAGTAAGGAATGAATCTTGAGACACATCCTAATGAATTTATACTAAGCGAGTGGCGTATTGCGTACACAATTCTGTTGCCTTAATTATTGCTTTGATTCGCTTTTCTATTGTAATTATCTTTATTTTCGTAGACAAGATCCAGACTTTTTGACCTTTCACGATCTCTTTTGTTGTTTAGCTAACAATCGTCCTCTGGAAGATATTAGTGCTATTATTACTCACCCTTTTCAGGTACTATAAATTCAGCCCGTCATTGCACTTTTGAAGGCATCCTGATTTGAAAAAGAAATACATAAAAAAATGGAAGCCACTTCAAGAAAACGAGTTGAAAACATCTGTGTGTTTTGCGGTACTAGTGTTGGTACTAAGCCACAATACGTAGAGGCAGCACAGGAATTGGGTCGAGTCTTAGCAGCAAGGAATATGCACTTAATATATGGCGGAGGAAATCTTGGACTTATGGGGATCGTTTCAAAGGCTGTACATGAAGGAGGCAGTCATGTTTTGGGAATCATTCCAAAACCTTTGGCAGAGGCAAATCTTATTGGTTCATCAAACGGAGAGGAACTGATCGTGCCAGGTATGTCTGAACGACTGGTAGAAAAGATTAACCGTGCTGATGCTTTTATCGCTTTGCCAGGTGGCTTGGGCACATTGGAGGAAATTTTTATAGTTCTATCTTGGGCGAACCTGAACATACACCAGAAACCGCTTGGACTGCTTAACGTTGATGGATTTTATGATTTTCTTTGTGTGTTTCTTGATGATGCTCGGAGAAATGGGTTCGTGTCAAAACCTATGAAAGAACTCCTCTTCACTGCCAGAACTGCTCCGGATCTAATAGACCAACTCATAGCCTATGAACCACAAGTTGACCCTATCATTTCAAAGATAAATTGGTCTGGGGACGATCGTAGTAAGAGGCGTCGGGTTAATCTGGATCTTAACCTTTAATTTTCTGTAGATTTCAGCTAACCATGTACGACTTTCTTAACTCTTTTTTTACTGTTTAAGACATTGGGGACAATGTCTCATTTAGGTTTGGGGGAGGAAATTAGTTGATTAGTACCTTGTTTTTAGTTTGTATGTTGTTTATTTTTAGTCCAAAATTTTTCGAAAAATACAAAAAAAATTGAAAATTTTTCAAAAATTACAAAAATATTTTGCGTTTTTGTGTTTTTTTATTTTGACTAAAAAGGTGAAATTGGTAAAAGATAGCTGAGTAAGGAGTTTCCACTCCTGATACGTATCTCAAACCTATTTTGAAACAAGTTAATTTTTGTTTATTTCATTTTAAATTATTTAATTTGTGAATTCTCCATAAAACTGACTAAAATGAATCTTTATATGCTCAGTTGACAGATATTATCAATATACATAGTAACATACAGTCGTGAGCTAAAATTGAAAAGTTGTAATATTCAGTGCTCTAGTTTAATTGGAGAAAGCATCTCAAAAAAAGCAATGGAGTAAAAAAAAAAAAAAAAAAGTCTGAGATCCAAGTTATTAAGTCTGTAAGGGTGTCTTAACAACTAGTGCCCTAAAGCCAACTGGTTTGGGAGTCACTGGCCCAAAGCTCGTTACATGGATCAAAGATGCTGCCAAAAAAATATATATATCTGAAGTCTGGGTAATTAAGTTCGTAGGGGTGTTAACACCTGGTGCCCTAAAGCCAACTGGTTTGGGAGCCACCGACCCAACACTCGCTATATAGATGAAAGATATTGTATATAATAAAAAAAATAGAAAAAAAAATCAAAGAAAAAATCAGAAAAATTATTCCATTGCTGCAAAAAGATGTGAAATCTGATAGAACTTTAGGACAAAAATATTACTCTCTTATCAACAACACTTATGACTGTTGTGGGCAAAAAATGAGTTGTTTAATATTTTGTTGGCTGTGTATATGGAGAATGGTAAAAATAATCGGAGAATTTACTTATTCGGTAATTTAGAATGAAACAAAACAACTAGTAACTTGGAGTAGAAGTTTCACCTGATTAGTCACTAACATCTTTATTCTCTTTTCGCTTGTCTTTTTTGCTTTTGTGTGCATTAGTTTAAACTAACTTTTTACTTTTGTAAAAATATTTGTGGGTATCATTGCTGTAAACCCTCACGAGACTACAACTCGTCCACTAGGGACACCTAGGGGTTTAAAGGCTTGTTGCATACACTAAATGCAACCGTGATCCCTACGAAAGTGGCTTAGTTAATTTATTTATGTTATTTTACTCTATGTTTTGCTCGAGGACTAGCAAAATGTTAGGTTTGTGGGTGTGATGAGTGGTATTTATATCACTATTTCCCACTCATTTAAACTAATATTTTGTATAGTTTCTTGAGTTTTGTGAACGTTTTGATACGTTTTGTGTTATTTTGTAGATAAATAAAGTTTGGAAAGCATTGGAGGCAATTTGGGGCAAAAACGGACAAAAATGCGTCAACATGGATATTTTGGTCTTAAACGCGTCGCGACGCCCAGACTTCAGCGTCGCGAAGTCTAAAATACGTCGAACAGTGCTAACGTGCGCCGGGTCCACAAATCAGAATCTGAGAAAAGTTTGACTTTGCTAAAATGCGCCGTGCCACGTGTCACCATCACAGCCGATCTGCTAACATGCGCCGTGCCACGTGTCAGCATCCTACGGTGCCGACAGTCATCATCGCCACGTGTCGCCACGTCGTCGCCAAGTCACCGCCATGTCATCAGCCACATCAGCAAGTCAACAAGTCAAATTGCCACGTGTCGTGCCACATCATCATCAGCCAATCAGGAAGTGACACGTGTCGCAATTCTATGGTGCCGACAGTCTCTTTCCCACGTGTCGCCACGTCGTCGCCACGTCACCGCCACGTCAGCATCAATTATTTAGTATCCTATCCTTATCTGACACGTGGCGGATAAGAATCTCATCGACCAATCAGAAGCCGCCACGTGTCACAATAATTGAAGCCCAACCACTCTGCCACGTGTCACCTTATCATCTTATCCAGAATCTTCAAACAGCGAACCAGAGCGTGCCACGTCGACAAATCCGGCGTCGGACGCTGAGGACCTGGCGTCGCGACGCTGGATCCTACCGAGGCCTATAAATTGAGCTCGAGATTTCAGAATTCAGTGCACCTTCCTCTCTCTTCAATTCCTTCTAAAGAGAGAGTTTCTCTCTCTAGATTCTTTAGTTTTTAGTTTTTTTTAATTTTTAGTTTTTAGTTTTGTAAATAATTTTAATTACGTTTTGTAATAATAGTAATTTAATTTTTACTTTTTACTTTTTACAGTTTTTACTATTTACCATGAGGAGGGTAACTTCTCCAGCGAGGGTGAAAGGTAATTCTTTTACTGTTACTATTTAGATTAATCTCCCTTAAAAATAATATATTCACTATTTAAAATATTGACTTAAAAAGGATACTGCTAGATGGTCGGTTGGTAATTCATTTTAATCTGGTTTAAACCTGACTAATAAAGGATACCGCCAGATTGGTCGGTTGGCAATTTAATTTTGGTTCCGCCTTTATGGCTGGTTGGACTTAATTTGACTTAATCAGGTTACCGCCTATATGGTCGGTTGGTATTATTATCACAAGTTTATATATTATTTTATGGGAGATATCTAAATTAGTAGTAGTAAAAGTAATTCCTTTTACCTTAGCATTTTATTTTATTTTACTTTTCAGTTTTACTTTATGTCTTTTACTTTTCAGTATTTTTACTTTATGTCTTTTACTTTTAAGTTGTTACTAGCCCTAGTTATGTGTTAGTTATCTGGGGTTGTGATGAATTCTAATATCACCGGTTTATAAGGGGTTATTTTATAGTTTGGGTAATTTAAAGGTTTACTTATTAAGTCTTAAGCTTAATGCTTCTTGTTGTCTGATCACCAATAAGATTGATGTGGTAAATCTAAAATGAACTAGACATAGGGATTTTAGGTTTCAGCCTTAGACTTAATAGCCCACGATCTTCCTTGAGGATAGATAACCCTTTAATAGATTTCCTTACAGGATAGGAATATACCTGTCGGGCGGGGGTAGCCTTAATTGGAACTTAAACTTAATGAATCCAGATAATTTGGTTGACATAGACATATGGTTCAATTGGGTTAAACTGGGTATTTGCGTCTGACCATCGACAGAGGCTTTTGCATAATTTAGTGTTCCAGGTTAGTAAACTGATTTATTACACAAACTTAAAATAACCACTTCATTTTTTAAATGATATTAGAATGATTCACGACCCTAGATCTTTGTCTTTTGTTATTTTTTTTTTATTTTCTTTTGTCTTTTTATTTATTATTTTGTAAAACCACATATCAACCAATCAAACAATCATTCTCTTCTCCATTTAATTAGATATTTGTAAATAAATAGATTCAACAATTAATAACAACAGTAGGAATTAAGTCCTCGTGGGATCGATATTTTTATACTACTTGAACGATACGTGCGCTTGCGTTATACGTGTGTGTTTACGCCGGTCACAGATCCGGCCTATCGTTTTCAAAACACGAATGCTGACAGCTACTCCATCCTTGAGTGTAGCAAGGAATAATTCCTTAGACCTCCGATATATTTCTATTTCTTGATTTGCCTTGAACAACTCATTGAGTGTTCTTATAATGCTCCAAGCATCATGTACCTCTATGTACTGTCTGAGAAAATGTGGAATCATCGACCCTAACATATATGATTTCAGCTTTAGGTTATCATTCTTCCATATTTCAAAAGTTTCTCGCTCTTCAGGAGTGGAGTCAGGATCGATTTCAAAATTCAATATATTGATAGTTACATAGCTTAACTTTTCAAACTCCAAGACAATGTGAAATGTTCATTTCCCATTCGAAATAGTTTTCGGCTTTTTTCAATCTATTGGAATCCAAAAATTGCGTCAATGGATTTGCGGCAGCCATCTACAAGACAATAATTAAACACTAGAAAAATATTTTTCATTTCAAAATAAAAACACTAATAAATTATGAAATTTTAAATCTATTAGTGCCCTTCCACTACTTTACATAATTTTGTAATCCCCCTTAATGGAAATATAGAAATTTGACTATCAAAATTTCATAACGAAAAGTGGATCCTATGACATTTACTCTAACCTCACACTATCGATGGTCTTGGACTTCATAAACTCATTAGGTAGACCTCTAATGTCAATCACATTCATGTGACTCCTCGTTTTAGTCCTGAATCGTTTCTTATCCTCACAATAATGATGGTATTGGATTAAGATGTATTCTAGCTGTATACTTATCAATGTGCACTAATGAGCTTCGTATGTACAACCTCACAATAATGAAGGTATTGGGTGAATGCGTTAACTTATCACGCTACATCTAAAATTTTACCGGAGCAACCTAAGTTCCGAGCACTTAGACCCTCATAATAATGATGGTATTGGGCATAAGTAGTAAGACCTCATTCATCTCCGTATTGACAAGACGGACCATCCAATAATGTTGTAACATTACTAATACTAGTACTTAAATAAAGTAATCACCTAATCACGAGAGATTTATGAAAATCAAGTCATTAACATGCTTGGGTCAAAATTAAATTTTTAATTTAAAAACATACAATGCATATCCAATATGACTTATGCATATTTAAATTAAATTACCATGGCATAGATTCAAAACACATGTGTTGTGTGGTTAAGTCCTGCGCTGATACCATTCTTGGGGTGGATGTGGGACCCTAGGGTCGGATCGGTACCCCGTGAAATAAAAGTGGATCAAACCCGTGGATATCAAGTAAGGGTGTATTTTAAAAATATTTTATGGAAAACTATATTCAATTACGAGTGCATAAGAATAAACATGGACTGAATCGAAATCCAGAAACTCAAAAATGAGCCAAAATAAGTTTAATTACTCGGGTGTATGACGCGCGTGCTATAGTGCATGGTCTTGCCGACGAGTGACTTGAAGACCTTTTTCACCAACCTTTGATATGTGGCCCCGACATTCTTTAGTCCGAAGGACATTACTCTGTAGCAATACAACCCTTGGTCAGTGATGAAGGTTGTCTTCTACTCATCCTCATGATGCATTCTGACCTGATTGTACCTTGAGAAGGCATCTATAAAGCTGAGAAGCCTATGATAGGTTGTCGAGTCCACCAACCGATCTATCTTCGAAAGTGGAAAGTTATCCTTTGGGCAGGATTTGTTCAAATCGGAGAAATCCATGCACATTCTCCACTTCCCACTGGCATTTTTACCGAGATCATGTTCGATAACCACTATAGGTACTTGACCTCCCTGATAAGCCCAACCTTCATTAATTTTTCAATCTCTCCCTAGATCGTCTTGTATCACTCCTGGTTTAAAATCCTCTTTTTTGCTTTACCAGTGTATGTGTATGATCTATCACCACACAATGATTGATGACCCTGGGATCAATCCCGGACATGTCCCTGTGAACCCACACAAAGACATCTACATGTTCCTCCAAAAAATCCAACAGTTGCTTCTTCAACCTCAAATCCAGCTCGACCCGGACCTTAATCATCTTCTTATGGCCAAAAATCTCCACTGGCTCCAGTTCCTCCTCTGCCCCTAACTGAGCAGGGTCCCCGAGTCGGGGATCAGTCGACTCCACTTTTATCACTTCATCTCCTCTCTCTTTCCTCTTTGCTCCTACTTCTTCAATACACATGGTATCTTTTGAAACGGTAGCAAAACAACTCCTCGCAACCTTCTAACTTCCACAAAACACTCCGACTCCTTCCCTGGTCGAAAATTTCAGCTTCAAGAAATAACTTGACATTGTTGCCCTCAACTTCATCATGAAGGGCCTTCCCAAATTCACCTGATAGTTGCTCAAGCAGTCCACTACGGTGGAGTCTATCATAATGATCTGGGTATATGGGTCCATCCAGATGGTCATTGTTAACTGCACCCGACCCAACGAGACAACTGTTGTGCCCCTAAACCAGTATAACGGGGTTGCGTCCTGGATCAAGGTAGTGAACTCCACATCCAAATCATTCAAGGCCTCCCTGGAGATGATATCCACTATGCTCCCAAGATCCACCAATATTTTGTCCACCTCTGCCCCGCCCTTTGTTTATCAATTCATTATCTTGGGGGTAACTTATGCCCTGGAAATCTTCCTCGGTGAACATTATAGGCACTGGTCTGGACTTTTGGATCATTGAAGCCCTCTCTATTTTCAGTACCTCGGGGCCCTTGATCCGACAATAATTCTTTCTAGATTGATTTGATTCCCAGGCCAACGTCCTTCCCCTACTATTGTGAACATTTAACTATGTCCCCTTCGTTGCCTCACTCATAGCCTCATGATCTATGCACTCCTTTAGGTAATCAGTCACTACTAGGTCCTCCACCTTTTCCTGCAGTCTCTGCATCTTTTTTTGGCATGCCCTTTCATATTTTGATGCGTACAATATGCCATGTGGTCTTTCTGTGGCATGCCGAGCTATTTGGGCCAATGGTCTGTTAAAGGTGGTGTACGATATTCCTCCAGCAACATGAACGACCTTGACCAAGTTACTATTCTCAGTCGTTGGATTACCCTGAGCAATTGGACTAAATTCGTTTTTCCTTAGGCTCGGTCCTCTCAGATTTCTGCTAATATCATATTGATTCTTTTGCCTTGACGCCTTTTGTGTTTGAGTAGCTCATCCTTAGGCTATCTTCTCCTCTTCTTCCAGCGATACAAAGTTCATAGCATGTTCTAAGGCTGCGACATATTCCGACATCTCCTGGGTCCTTTGGTGGGACCATAACTTCTTGACCCTTAGAGCTCCTTAAAAACTCTCCAACGCCTACGCCCAGACCTATCAAACTGTGGGGTCTATTGATGGTGCTCTTCAAGGGCTCGTCATTTCTTTTATTCATCATCTTCAATGACCCTACTGTCTTCCTTGGTATGCAAGCTCCTTTGAAATGGCGCACAAAGAACTTCTTTAGCTGTGAGAAGCTGCTGATACTTCCCGGGGTCAAGTTCTTGAACCACAAACTGGTTGACCCCCCCTCCCAAAGTTAGTGGGAACACCTTGCAGATCGCCATTTCTACCATCCTCTGAATCTCCATCAATAGAATAAATTTTTCAATGTGGGACTTGGGTTTGTGCTACCCTTATAGAAAACTATCGTGGGCATGATGAACCTTCTTGGAAACTCTACCTCCAATACTTCCTTCGAGAAAGTGGATGTTGTCTCCATATTCTTGTCACCCCATGCTCTTTCCTTCGCACTTTCTTCCTACTTCGTCATCTCCCTCCGAAACCAATCCCTCATTTGGCTTTCGGAGTTGTCGTGCTCTCGCCCAAAGGCTTCATCACGCCTTTATCCTCTGTAACACGTACTCTCTGTCAGCAGAAAGTCATCATTCCCACTTTTATCCTCTGTAACGCGTTTTGCCCATGTGACAGTCTGCAATTCAACTACTCTAACGATGTTTCGTGTGTCAGAGGGAAAGTCTCTGACTAACTCTCATCCGATCATCCTTCTAGAGGCTTATATTTTCATGTAGGGCTTGCGTCATTCATACATAAGCACGCTACTGTATCCCCAACCTCGGTCCCCGAGTGGCATGCCGAGGTGCACGGTGCCAGATCATTTTCCTTGCTTCTTTACCAGGTCGGGTCGGTAGTAATGGACCACCTCGGGTCGACCTTTACAAATGCTCAAGTGTTGTCGAATCTGATATCTTTTCATCAGATCGAGTCGGTATCACAACTCTGTCTCATCATGCAATACTGCCATCGTGTGCCTTTCTATACCTCGGGTTCGGACCCCTTTGTCTGACCTCTTGCTCCCTTAAAGACCTTTGGCCTCCATCATCTGTCGTGCAAACCCCATTATATCCCTCTTCAGGCTTTAGAGTTCCTCGGATCTGAAAACCACCATCAACGGAAACTATTACTGTAATGAAGATAAAATGGTTAGATTAGGTGTTAACACAATTATTATATTTTTTTCTTATATTTTAGGATTTGAAAAATATTTATTTTATTCTTAATAATATTGAAGCTATAAAACTCTTGAAAAAATTATTTCTAACTGATCATGCTATGTCATATCAGTTTGTCTAAAATTATTTATACGTATTACGAGCTCTTGACAATGGCATAGACTAGCAAGAAACACGACCTTCCCAAATAAGAATAAACAACTCCACTCATGGCCCGTTACTAACTAACATAGAAAGTGATATATATATATATATATTGGTCTTACAACACCTTTAGTCGTACGCCATTATTTGTCCATTTGTGTTTGACAACATTCATTTATTGATATATGAAAAATATTATAATGGAAGTTTATGTAATAAATAATACATATTTTGGATACGGATGAGATTTTACAGGTCAAGTGGTAGTCATCAACCCTTCATAATGTTTAGTCAAAGTAACAATTAAGCAGCATTAAAATTAAAGAAATTACCCAACTAGCTAGATTCTTTGTTTGTTATTATGTTGCAAAACACTCTTTGATTGAGTGATGAAATTTTTTGTCCTGCTTTTGAGTTTAAAGGTTTAAATCCTTTCAGAAGCAATAGTCAAAAGTTTCAGATTCATCTCTTTCGCGCACTTCCCTCTTCAACAATTTCCTCTTCCCTGCCGCCTGCCACCCCCTTCAATCCCTAAACCTCTCTAACTCTCCCTTCCCCACTAACAATCTCTCATCTCAAATCCTTAAATCAATCCTCCAACACCACACCCTCTCTCCATACCAACAAACCCTCTTTTTAATTTAATTTAATTTTCTGTTTCTTTTTATTTTTTTATATTTTTGTTATGACCCGTTTTAGGATCCGGGATTCCACATGTATGGTGGTTATTTTGTTCAACTAGATTGTGCTCTATGTTGGTGTAGGACACAGAAATCGACGATGTTGTTGTAGGCTCGCGGCCTAGTTAGGAGTACGGAATAGCCCGCGGGGGAACTAAACCGGAGAAATAACATGGAGTCGCCACCCGGTGTGAACCGGGATAAAGAGTTAAGGCTGCACTCACCCCTCGCAAGGGAAGACCTCAAACCTGTTGGGTTCGGAATGGTCCCTTACTTATGCCACTTGTAATGATGTGATTTATGCAATATCTTAACCGAATCTACGCAACATGCTCAAGAACAACCTATATCTAGTTCATAATCATAAAGATAAATCCTATGTCTAAATTCGCATGCTTGGAAAGTAAGTCCTCATAACACACGACAACACACGGCAATCTCATGAACATACTTCAATTATATAATTCGGAAAACAAATAACAACCTAAACATAATGCACATCCCAAACGCAAAATAAATAACTAATCATGCTTAAAAATAAATAACTAAATAACATACTAGACTAAATCATGCTTACAAAAATAAATAACGTACTAGCAGCCTAATCATGCTCAAATACATAGTTGGATGAAACAAAATACGTGTGTCTCTTAAGTAGTACGTGCCATTGTATCCCGAGTGCAAACCACATTACCGTCCATTCGGATTCGGCTACGGAATTTACGTCCGGGTTTCCATCCGATATACCACAAAAGAGAACACGCATTCTGTTCCTCCGGAATTCACATCATACCTCAACAAACGACTCTCATGCGATAATATATTAAAATAAATAAAAGAAATGAAAGATAATAAGTAAAAAGGGTGCCCTCAGGTCTAACCTCTTTTGTCGTCTCTCAAAAGCGCGTTACACGGCCGTCGGAAGGGAGAATGCTCTGCAACTTTTCTGGTTCACTAATCCAACGTTTCTCCTCGCTGTTTCGCTGTCTGGGCTGCTGTTTTCACTCCGTTTTGCTACTGTTTTTGTTGTATTTTCTGGTCACTGTTTTTTGGTAATTAGGGGACTGTTTTGCGGTTTTTGGAAGGTTTGGGGGCAGTTGATGTGTTGAGGAGGCAGTGTGTTTAGCGTTTGCGTTGAGGGGTCTGCGGCTTACGGGGCTGATGAAATTAGGCTAGGCGTGAAGTTGCTGCTTTAGTGTGGAGGGACAGGCGTGTGTAGCGAGTGGCTTGCGCTGGGTGATTGCTTGTGTGGATTGACTATGCGTGAAGGTTTGAGCGAATGGCAGGTGGCGTGTGCTGGCTATTGGCGTGAGGCAGGCTTCTTGTTTACGTGAGTTGAATTGGCGAAGGTGCGTGGGGCTTGAGCGAAGGGCAGGTGGCGTGTGTTGGCTATTTAATGTGGCTAGTGGGCTGTTTGTGAGGCGTGGGGCTGGCGTTGTGCCGTTTGGCGAATATGAGGGTTTTGTGGCTTTTGTTTTTTAACGTGAAGAGGGGCCGAGTGTTTAGGGTTATGTGTATGGCTTCTTTTGATGAATGACGTGAGTTAAAGGGAGAGAGGGAGGACATGAGGGCTGGTTATTTTCTTTGTATTTTCGTGAGGATCAGCCAGGGTCCCTAAGGTTGGGTTTGTGGTTCTTTTTATAGGAGAGGGTTGTGTTTATCCTTGTTTGGGTAGGAATTGGAGATTGTGTGATCATGTGGAAGATTTAATTAGTTAGTTTAGGAAAGGGATTTGTTTAGTTTAGGAATGGGATTTGTTTAGTTTAGGAAAGTGATTTGATTTGATTTATTTAAATTAGGCATGTGTTTTAATTTAATTTGTGAATGTGATTTAATTTAATTTAATTTAAGTTTAATTTAATTTGTGAATGTGATTTAATTTAATTTAATTTAAGTTTAATTTAATTGTTTTTAATTTAATTTGTGGTTTGTTTTAAAACAGAGGTCCAACAAGCGAACCCGAAGCGAAACAAGCGAGTTAAATCCGATAAAATGCTAATTTCCAGCTTTGCCCTTCCGACGTCTATTTCCTACGGCTTTCACAATCAAAGAGGTAGTGTCTCCATACGAGACTCATCATCGAGACTTATATGTAAAAATACAGTGCCTACAGTCGCCCCCACTTTGATGGGACTTGTGCAGTGTGTGACAGTGACAATCCTATCAAAGTACGTGCAATGCATTTTCACTTACCTGGCTTGCCAGCTGTCACCTGGTTTGCCTGTTGCTCTGAACTGAATTTGATGATGTGCCATTTCTGGCGTGCTAAACCCCGTACCTAGGGTGTCGCGGTAGTCCACAATAGTCCTCAATAGTCCACAATACTCCACGGTAGTCCACATAGTCCACGGTAGTCCTCGGTAGTCCACATAATCCACAAAGTCCACAGTAGTCCTCGGTAGTCCACAATAGTCCACGGTAATCCACGATAGTCGTCGGTAGTCCACATAATCCATATAATCCACGGTAGTCCACATAGTCCACGCTAGTCCTCGGTTGTCCATGGTAGTCCTCGGTAGTCCACGATAGTCCACAAAATCCTCATAGTCCACATAGTCCACGGTAGTCCTCGGTAGTCTTCGGTAGTCCTCGATAGTCCACACAATCCTCATAGTCCACATAGTCCACGGTAGTCCTCGGTAATCCACGGTAGCCCTCGGTAATCCACGGTAGTCCTCGGTAGTCCACACAATCCACATAATCCTCATAGTCCACATAGTCCACGGTAGTCCTCACAATCCTCATAGTCCACATAGTCCACGGTAGTCCTCGGTAGTCCACATAATCCACGGTAGACCACAATACTCCACGATAGTCCACGGTAGTCCACAATAATCCACGATAGTCCACGGTAGTCCATAATACTCCATGATAGTCCACGATAGTGCACGGTAGTCCACGGTAGTCCACAATACTCCACGATAGTCCATGGTAGTCCACAATTTGGTAGTCCTTGGTAGTCCACGGTAGTCCTCGATAGTCCACAGAATCCTCATAGTCCACATAGTCCACGGTAGTCCACGGTAGTCCTCGGTAATCCACGATAGTCCTAGGTATTCCACGGTAGTCCTCGGTAGTCCACACAATCCACATAATCCTCATAGTCCACATAGTCCATGGTAGTACTCACAATCCTCATAGTCCACATAGTCCACGGTAGTCCTCGATAGTCCACATAATCCACGGTATTCCACAATACTCCACGATAGTCCACGGTAGTCCACAATACTCCACAATAGTCCACGGTAGTCCACGATAGTCCACAATACTCCATGATAGTCCATGATAGTCCACGGTAGTCCACAATACTCCACGATAGTCCATGGTAGTCCACAATACTCCACGGTAGTCCACGGTAATCCACAACACTCCACGATAGTCCACAACAGTCCACATGTCGTACCTGTCGTGCTAAACCTCGTACCTAGGGTGTCGTAGTAGTCAACAATAGTCCACAATAGTCCACATGCCGTACCTGGCGTGCTAAACCCCGTACCTAGGGTGTCGCGGTGATATCTCCATACCTGGAGTGTCGTACCTGGCAAGCTAAACCCCATACCCGAGGCGTCGCTGTAATATCTCCATACCCGGAGTGCTGATGATGAGTGTCTCCATACTTGGAGTGCTGATGATGCAGTGGGCCCTCGACCCTAGGAGGCATCCCGGAACTGCAACTGATGTGTGGGCCCTCGACCCTGAAACTCATCCCAAAAGTAATGATGTAGTGGGTCCTCGACCCTGGGACGCATCCCGGAACTACAACTAGTGATGCAGTGGGCCCTCAACCCTGGGACGCATCCCGGAACTACAACCGACAACGGGGGCACCTCGACCCTGGGACGCATCCCAATACCGCTGACAATGTGGGCCTCGCCCTCAAACTGATGATGTAGTGGGTCCTCGACCCTGGGACGCATCCCGGAACTACAACTGATGATGCAGTGGGCCCTCGACCCTGGGACGTATCCCGGAACTGCAACCGACAACGGGGGTACCTCGACCCTGGGACGCATCCTAATACCACTGAAAATGTGGGCCTCGCCCTCAAACTGATGATATAGTGGGTCCTCGACCCTGAAATAATACTTATACGGGCTTTACCCCGGACTGATGCTGATGTGGGCCTCGCCCCCATGCTGGTACTGATATGGGTTTCGCCCCCATGCTGATACTGATATGGGCCTCGTCCCAGACTGATACTGATATGGGCCTCGCCCCAAACTAATACTGATAAGGGCCTCACCCCCATACTGATATTGATGCGGGCCTCGCCCCCAGACTGACACTGATGTGGGCCTCGCCTCAAACTGATATGGGCCTCGCCCCAAACTGATACTATTGTGCGCCTCGCCCCAAACTGATACTGATATGGGCCTCACCCCTAAACTGATACTGATGTGGGCCTCGGCCCAGATTGATACTGATGTGGGCCTCGCCCCAAACCGATATGGGCCTCGCCCCAAACTGATACTAATGTGGGCCTCAGCCCCAAACTGATACTGACGTGGGCCTCACCCCCAAACTGATATTGATGTGGGCCTCGGCCCTGGGACTCATCCCCTAAACTGATGTTGATAAGGGCCTCGGCCCTGGGAATCATCTCCAAAACTGATGCTGATGTGGGCCTCGGCCCTGGGACTCATCCCCAAAACTGATGATGATGTGGACTGGGATTCATTCCTGGATTCATTCCAAAACTCTGTCGATGTGGGCCTCGACCCTGGGAATCATTCCCGGATTAATTCCAAAACTCTGCTGATGTGGGCCTTGACCCTGGGATTCATTCCCGGATTCATTCCAAAACTCTGCTGATGTGGGCCTTGACCTTGGGACTCATCCCCAAAAACTTATATCAATGCTGGTGCGGGCCTCGCCCTCGAGACTCATCCCTAAAACTGAAACTGATATGGGCCTCAACCTTGGGATTCATTCCCAAAACTACTACTCATATGTTGATGATTCTGGTTGGCTTTTCTTTGCCGCTTTCTTTTTTTCTTCTTTGAAACCTATGAATACAAAACAAAACAAACACAAAAAAGAATGTAAAAATACGTTACGTGTATGCATGAATGCATGAATGAAGTTCATATTCCGTTGGGTTAGGTCTTCCACCAGTTCTCCAGGTGATCGCTCAATCTTCTCTCTAGTCTCATGATTCAATATCTTGTTATGTCTCGGATTCGCGAGGTGGTAGACTAGTCACCCCCAGTCTTAGTTTAGCTTTCTGCTCTCCACTGTTTGCACTTGGTCAAGATGAACCACATGGTGGGGCCTTCCATATCATCATACTATGCTACGAAATAGTCCCAATAGTTATACATATCATTGTCCTCAAAGAATGCCTAGTATTAAAACCAAAGAACCTTCAAAATGTTCAATGCAACTCAAATCTAAGTCTTTGAATAAATGATCTAAGCCAGACTCAAAGTGTGTGTGTGCAAAGGTTCTTTCGCAGATTCATCCCCAGGTAAGCCAACTCAATGATTTCGTCAAAAATCGGGATCGATGGGTCAAACCAACCTAGATGTCTCAATTATGCCTGCAGTTGCTTTTCCGTGCTCAATGTGGTATGATTTTCTTTCTCTTTTGTCTCTTTCTTTTTTATTTTCATTTTGAACTTCTTTTTTTTTCTTTTCTTTTTCTTATTTCTTTCTTTCTCTTTTGTTTTTTCAACACACCTACCATTTAAGGTAGCATTTCTCCTCACGGTGGTCCTAATACTCGCCCATGGGTAGCTTCACGCTTATCGGTTATAGGTGGTTCAATTCTTTTCTTTAGAGACTTTTCTTTCATTTTCAACCATACCACACATCATAACATAAGCAAATCAAGATAGACATCTAAGCAAACGGTCATTCACCGGCCTACAATTTCTTCAACTAGTCACCTTACCAACTATTCAGGTTTCACCGCTAAGAACCTAGAGTGAAGTGCTTACGACTCTAACATAGATCAATCACTCAAAGTATCAGATAAAAGCACATCAATAGTTTATCGTTTCTGAGATTTCATCCTAAAGCAAACGATTTCATCATTGGACTTATGTCTAACTATCAAGGACTAAAAACAAACAACAATTTTTTTTTCTTCTTTTTTTTTCTTTTCTTTTTTTGTTCTCTTTCTTTTCTTTCTTTTTTTTTTGGGCCCACCATGGTCTTTCTATCCTTGCCATACTGTTTTCTGTTCCTCGGTTTCCTTTTCCCGATATCCATGTTTGCTAAACTTTTTTTGACAAGTCTTCTTTTTCCTAACCCAACGGGTATCTATGATGGCTTTTAAGACACATGGGTTAACATGATGCATGTATGCATGAGATGCATGAGATGCGTGCGATGCATGGAATATATTAGTCGGCCCATTATCATTTTAAAGCATTCAATTATACTATTGCGCGGTGCAAACTTGTCCCAGTTGAAAAGACCCAACAGGTTTACACTTTTACGATAACATGGCTAAACAGCTTCAAATGATAAAAGGCGTAAACACAAAATGGCCCATTGGCATTTCAGAAGCTTTTGGCCCAATTTCCATAAAGCACGGACTCATCCCAGTTTAAATGGCCCAACAAGCCCATACCTCATGACAAAAGGTCCAACTGGATCCAAATGACGATGGTCCTAAACATAAACATAAAGAGATAATTTCTATTAGTCCTACAACTAAGGTTCACATGTGGGTTTATAGGGGTATAGACAAAGGCTCTCGTCGACGAAGGGTTGCCCACAACTGGGTCTCCCCACTCAAGGGTCTGAGCGGCCAAGTGAGAGTAGATTTTTTATACCTTAAGGTACGTGCCAACGAGTTATGGTGCGTGACTGACTATCAAATGGATTTCCCATTGTAGATTCCCCAGAGGGAGGGTGGAGCGAGGCTCTCTTAAGTACCCAAGCCTCTTAAGCTCTTATCGCTTGGTAACAGGAATAAACAATGAGTCCTCCAAATTAGTCCATCATGGTAGGCTACTAGTACGTGATTATCTAGGTGCCTTCGCAGCTTTTCCTTATAGAAAGGTAGTGAATGAATAAAGACACCAAATCATTACCTAGTATTAAAAGTGCCTTTGATTAAACCCATTTCAACCTACGGTAGACATAGTTAACTAAAGCAAAAATTACAATCACTAAGAGACATTATTTCGGGGCCAATTCTCTAATCCCCAGTGGAGTCGCCAAACTGTAGGACACAAAAATCGGCGACGCTGTTCTAGGCTCGCGGCCTAGTTGGGAGTACGGAATAGCCCGCGGGGGAACTAAACCAGAGAAATAACATGGAGTCGCCACCTGGTGTGAACCGAGACAAAGATTTAAGGCCGCACTCACCCCTCGCAAGGGAAGACCTCAAACCTGTTGGGTTCGGAATGGTCTCTTACTTATGCCACTTGTAATGATGTGATTTATGCAATATCTTAACCGAATCTACGCAACATGCTCAAGAACAACCTATATCTAGTTCATGTTCATAAAGATAAATCCTATGTCTAAATTTGCATGCTTGGAAAGTAAGTCCTCATAACACATGACAACACACGGCAATCTCATGAACATACTCAATTATATAATGCGGAAAACAAATAACAACCTAAACATAATGCAAATCCCAAACGCAAAATAAATAACTAATCATGCTTAAAAATAAATAATGTACTAGCAACCTAATCATGCTCAAATACATGGTTGGATGAAACGAAATACGTGTGTCTCTTAAGTAGTACATGGCGTTGTATCCCGAGTGCAAACCGCATTACCGTCCATTCGGATTCGGTTACGGAATTTACGTCCGAGTTTCCATCTGATATACCACAAAAGAGAACACGCATTTCGTTCCTCCGGAAATTCACATCATACCTCAACAAACGACTCTCATGCGATAATATATTAAAATAAATTAAAGAAACGAAAGATAATAAGTAAAAAGGGTGCCCTCAGGTCTAACCTCTTTTGTCGTCTCTCGAAAGCGCGTTACACGGCCGTTGGAAGGGAGAATGCTCTGCAACTTTTCTGGTTCACTAATCCAACATTTGTCCCCGCTGTTTCGCTGTCTAGGCTGCTGTTTTCACTCCGTTTTGCTGCTGCTTTTGTTGTATTTTCTGGTCACTATTTTTTGGTAATTAGGGGACTGTTTTGCGGTTTTTGGAAGGTTTGGGGGCAGTTGATGTGTTGAGGAGGCAGTGTGTTTAGCGTTTGCGTTGAGGGGTCTGCGGCTTACGGGGCTGATGAAATTAGGCTAGGCATGAAGTTGCTGCTTTAGTGTGGATGGACAGACGTGTGTAGCGAGTGGCTTGCGCTGGGTGATTGCTTGTGTGGATTGACTATGCGTGAAGGTTTGAGCGAATGGCAGGTGGCGTGTGTTGGCTATTGGCATGAGGCAGGCTTCTTGTTTACGTGAGTTGAATTGGCGAAGGTGCGTGGGGCTTGAGCGAAGGGCAGGTGGCGTGTGTTGATTATTTAATGTGGCTAGTGGGCTGTTTGTGAGGTGTGGGGCTGGCGTTGTGCCGTTTGGCGAATATGAGGGTTTTGTGGCTTTTGTTTTTTAACGTGAAGAGGGGCCGAGTGTTTAGGGTTATGTGAATGGCTTCTTTTAATGAATGACGTGAGTTAAAGGGAGAGAGGGAGGACGTGAGGGCTGGTTATTTTCTTTGTATTTTCGTGAGGATCAGCCAGGGTCCCTAAGGTTGTGTTTGTGGTTCTTTTTATAGGAGAGGGTTGTGTTTATCCTTGTTTGGGTAGGAATTGGAGATTGTGTGATCATTGGGAAGATTTAATTAGTTAGTTTAGGAATGGATTTGTTTAGTTTAGGGAATGGGAATTGTTTAGTTAAAAGTGATTGATTTGATTTATTTAATTTAGGCTTGTGTTTTAATTTAATTTGTGAATGTGAATTTAATTTAATTTAATTTCTTTGTGAATGTGATTTAATTTAATTATATAAGTTTAATTTAATTGGTTTTAATTTACTTTGTGAATATGATTTAATTTAATTTAATTTACGTTTAATTTAATTGTTTTTAATTTAATTTGTGACATGTATTTTAAATGTTTTCCTATTTTGGATTGGGGCTTGGTGTGTTTTAAAACAGAGGTCCAACAAGCGAACCCGAAGGGAAACAGCGAGTTAAATCCGATAAAATAAATAATTTCCAGCTTTGCCCTTCCGACGTCCTTTCCCGCGGCTTTCACAATCAAAGAGGTAGTGTCTCCACACGAGACTCATGATCGGGACTTATATGTAAAAATGCAGTGCCTACAGTTGGTATATTGTATTTTATATGGCTTCTTATCTATGTGTAGGGAAGCGGCAGGAACCTTACCTCCATCTAGTTAGAAATTGAGATCGAGCGTCATTCACTTTTTATGTAAATATTTATTATTTATGCAATATAATATTTTTTATCAAAATTATTTATTTAAATGTATGGTAAATTCTTACTTTTATTCATATATTATAGATTTGAGAGTTAGATCACCTAAGAGTTAGAGATTTCGATTTTGACTTTAAACTTTATATGAAATTAGTAAACACCTAAGAGTTTTTATATATGGTGATATAGTTGCAAGAGTTGCAAATGACGTTGAGAAATATCACGCATAATCACAAATATAAATTATTTCTGGTCTTGATCTATTGACATAGGTCAGTCAATAGATTGATAAAACTAGTGTATTACCTATATATGTAATGAACATGTGGTTTTTCTCAACGAACCATGAGTTTAATGGAAACTCATATAGAGATGCTAATATTCATTAGTTATATGAATATTGAATTGACAGACTGAGAACAACTAATAGATATACCATAAAATCGCCAGTAGTTGTCTTCTCAAGTTGAGAAGTTAATGTGGTCCTTAGATCTGAGGCACTACCATGGTCTTATGAGTGATCCTCCATAGTTGATACCATGTATGGCAGATATCTTTCATGGTCTGAACACTAAATGACTGTTAGTTGTGGACCGATGCTTATAGAGATTGGTGTGTGTCAATATTGGGATCCATTAGTCCATATGGTTGGATAACTCCTGATATTTCTGTTTGCACGATTTTTAGTCAATACGCGTGTAAAGTTCAAACCTCCGGAGATAAAGTCCCAGAAAAGAGTGTTTGATTCTACGAAACATACCTCCAAGGGGCACAAGCACACAAATTACAATCCTACAGATTACAAAGCTAGGAAATTAAAATAATTGTTCATTATGAGTCTTCATTTTCTTCTTGTTTCTTTTTTCTACGCCTAGACCTTTTATAATGAAGAGCCTTGCCAACCGCTCGGGCAGTTTTACTTCCCTCGGTTCAAAAACTCCCACGTTTCATGCTTGCGTGTAACTGCTGGATCATGTAATCAACTGCTGAGTCATGAGCTCTGATAACTACTAGATCGTGGGGGTTACTGCCTAAGTCGTGTACTCTGATAACCGCTAGATCATGTGATCAACTACAAGGCACCTGCTCATTCGATAATCATCCTAATTACTTCTTCCTTCATCGTCTGCTCGTACGGTAATCGTTCTAATTACTTCTTCCTTCATTGTCCTTCATCGACTCATTCGTCCTAGGGAGACTCATTCGTCATAAGGAGATTTTCTTTACTAACAATTGTCCCTCAAATTCGTCTTGATTGATTCGGGAGATGAAATCGAGGGGGAATTTCTTAACTTTGGCAAAGTTGGGATGATACCATCGGCCGACTTGTCAATTCGTCTTCGGCCTGCTTATTTTCGCCCTACCTTGGCCGTCATTTACATTCCCTATATGAATCTATCAATTCCATAATAAATGCACGACCTTCCCAACACGTCTTGTTGAAGGCCATCATAACACCAATTAATGTGTCCTCTTTCATGTCATTTCTATGTCAAATCATGTCAATCGTCGCCTTTTCCATTTCCCGCCATTTCTCCTCCCCTCGAATTGGACCGCGACACTTATCCAAGGGCGAATGTTTACTTTTGCTATATAAGCTCAAGTCTTTCTTTTCATTGTTTTACTCTTTTTCTCTGCAAATCTTTCCATCTCTTTGCTCTCAATTTCCTTGCTATGACGTCGTCTTCTTCCATTTCGAAAAAGGCCATTTCTACTTTTGGTGATTACCAAGCTGTTTTGGGTGATTCTTCTGTGGGCGTCTTTGGCGTCCATACCCTCGATGAGAACTATGGATTGTGCTCCATGGGCCATATCTTTGTTAATGATACAGCCATTGCTACAGTTCCTTTGGCTCAATTATTTCCTTCCATTTCCAACCTCCCATTTTTCGAACATTTGAACGTTTCTCCGCTTACCCAATCTAACCCCATTCGTACTTGGCCTAAACATGACTATTCTTTTGAAACCTGGTTTCAGCGTATGAGGTTGCACGCAGACACCTGTTCTTTTTTTGAAGAAAATGGCTTGCTTTCTCTTATAGAGCTTTCATTGGCACTGCCTCCTTTCGACCGAAATCTATTCCCCACATCACTACTTTTCTGGTCCTCTGATTACAACATTTTCCTTTTTCCTTCTGGTCCTTTTACCATCACCCTTCGTGATATCAGTGCTTTGACTGGGTTAGCCCCTTTAGGTGCGACCATTTCTACTCGCACTACCTTTCGTTTTCCTCCTCCTTCAATGGACACTTCATCTTTTTCTTCTTATTCCGTTTTTTCCATGTATTTTCTGAGTCAGTTGGTCCAGTCTCGGTGTTAGAACGCACCACTTTCATTCACTATTGGCTTTGCAAATATATCATTTACGCCCCAGTCAGAAACCCGTGGCGGGTTATCTTCCCATATCGTCGGACATTGCCAACGACCGGCGTTTGGATTTGGGTTCTATTTTGTTGGCTGCCATTTATCGGGGCCTGACCATTCTCCAGAAACAGCTACGGTCTGGCGCTTCACCGATCACTTCCGGCGCTCTTTGGCTTGTCTAGCTTTGGCTTAAAACCTATTTTCCGATCTTTGGTTCTATTGAGTCAAATCGCTCGTATCCTTGTGCAGGCCTTTTGTTCGCCCAACTGGGGCCAACTTCCCTCCTTCCTTGCTCTATTTTTGAATATTTTTACACCCTTTCTCGATTCCCGTCTTTCTTTCCTTTCTCCTTGGGAGACATCCCTTTTTTCGTTCACGAGCTTCCCGAGTCAGATGGGGATGAATCAGTCAATCGCATATGGCGCAAGTTTTTATGCACCCGCGATCTGATTCACGATATTTTGACTGGAGCCAATGGCAAAGTTGGGGTGGAAGTATACTCTCCCAACTTCGTCCGCCCGTCAATTCGGCCTCATTCAAGGGTGGCCCCTTCCGTTGTTTCATTCTCGTTCCACCCCATCGGAAACGTTTCAAGGTTCTTTCGCTCTAAGACATTAATCAATGTTTGTCTGATGCTCAATCTTTGCTATCTTCATTTTCTTGTGCTTCTTTCTCCTCTTGTACATCTGTTCACCCTCTCATTGATCGTTTTTGGCCCTATAGCCGTGAAAGACTCTTTTCCTTGCCTTCCTCTTTGGTTTTTTCTGGCCTTTCTTTTTCCTCAAAGCCTTCAGAGACAGAATCATAATAATTAATATGTATTTGTATTTGATACAAGATTTGATTTGATACATATTAATTAATTATCAAATGAGATTTTGACACAAGCCATTATTATATGTATTTGTTATTTAATGTAAATAAAAATACATATATAATAATAATTATAATAATTAATTATTTAGGTGTTTAAATATTAAATATCTAGATAATTAAATAATATCTATATTTCATAATTGTTATGTAATATGGCTAATTATTATTGGTTACATGTGGCATGATTTAAGCTTGAAGTATACAAATTGGATTTGTCAAGCTTATTATTATTTAATTAGATTAAAATGACCAAATGACCATTTTACCCCTCCTAAGTCGGTTTGGCCTTGTTTTTTAAAGTCATTTTTTTTTCTTTCTAATGAACTCCATGGCCGAATCCTTCAAGAAAAAACCTCCCAAAATTTTGTTTGAAGAAAGTGAAGAAATCAAGAAAAAGTGAAAGGAAATTAGTAGATTTGGAGGTAATCTTCATAACTCTTAAACATAGAAAGTTTGTTTCTTGTTCTTGAGCATCTAGACAAGTTCTAGGGTTTCTTCCTTTCTTAGATTTTGGGGCTTTTTGATTTGGATGATGGATTTGGAGGCTAGATGCATGTGTGAAGTTGGATTGAATGATATTAGTGTAATATTAGTTCAATTTTGTCATTTGATTACTTGTTGCCATTCTAGAGTGTTATGACCACTCTTGTAACTCTAGAATTGTTCTTGGGTTCTTCATTTGTGGTGACCTTGGTTGGTGAAAGTGTTGATATGATTAATGTTGAGGAAATTGGATTTAAAGTATGAAAAATGATATTTTTAGTTACCAAATCAGATCTGGAAATTCTGTGATTTTGGTTATGAAAAGTATGTTATATAATTTTTTTGAATGTGTTTTGGGCATTGGAACAATTGCCGGAAATTGTTTCGAAATTGAAATATGCGAAAACAGCGAAAAACGGGCTTACCGGGTGTCCACTGTCCAAATAGTGAATTGGTCACTGTTTGGGCAGCCCATGAACTGCCCAAGTACTATGGGGACATTGGAACAATAGTTTCCGGCAGTGGAACAATTGCCGGAAATTGTTTCGAAATTGAAATAAGCGAAAACATCGAAAAACGGGCTTACTGGGTGTCCGCTGTCCAAACAGTGAATTGGTCACTGTTTGGGCAGCTCATGAACTGCCCAAGTACTATTGGGGCTGACCTAGGCAGTTCCTATGTGTATTAGTTGGACGGTTCGGACAAAAACGCGTTTTATGTCATTTTGCAGAAAAACGTTTTCATAAAAGTTTCGTGATGTTTCTTAACTATTTATGTCGTTATTTGATATCGAATAAATATGTTTAGATGAAATATGAATGAATTATTTATATTAGATCTTGAATAATTTATTCGGTAATTTAAAAAATTTTAAAATTACGATTTCACCCGAACCGCGAGCTTCCGCTGCGCCCGCGCCAAAACCCCAACAAAATCACCCCATTTTGATCGAATATTCAGTTTCCTGACTTTCTTGATTGACCAGACTTGCTGAGAAAATAACCTTCCGAAACCCTTTGTTTCAAGGTTTCTGCTTCCATCAGTTGCTATATGGAGATTTATTTCCATTTCATCATCTTCAACTTGACTCGCTGCCCTTTTTCCCTTCCCAGGGCCTGCCCCCTTTATGATATATAATGTATTTTTGTAGTTCAGGGCTAATTTCTATGTTGCATCTCTGGAACGTTATTTCTCCTCATTGCTGAAATCCTGACTAAATAGAACTATTATAAAAAATAAAAATAAAATACTAAGTCGGCTTATCTTTTCTACTATAGTAATTTTCCCAATTTTCATCCCAGCTTCAAGTTCCCTTCATTGTTAGAGGGAAGATTTTTTTGATTCAATAGCCGTACATTTTCTACTCTATTGCTTGCTCCAGTGTTACGGAACATAAGGAGGAAATGCCCTTAATGTCTCGGACACTCTTTGATCCTATTTTGATCGCTTGGATCCGTGAGAAGCATAGCACGAGGATTGATGATACCCTCGTGGCGTTGCTTGCTCCAGTGTTACCGAGCATAAGGAGGAGCATTCCCTTAATGCTTCGGACACTCTTTGATCCCTATTTTGATCGCTTGGATCCGTGAGAAGCATAGCACGAGGAGGGATGATACCCTCGTGGCGTTTGCTTGCTCCAGTGTTACCGAGCATAAGGAGGAACATTCCCTTAATGTTTCAGACACTCTTTGATCCCAACCTATTTCTTCGATCATTCGGATCCGTGAGAAGCATAGCACGAGGAGGGATCATGCCCTCGTAGCGATTGCTTACTCCAGTGTTACCGAGCATAAGGAGGAGCATTCCCTTAATGCTTCAGACACTCTTTGATCCCTATTTTGATCGTTTGGATCCGTGAGAAGCATAGCACGAGGATGGATGATACCCTCGTGGTGTTTGCTTGCTCCAGTGTTACCGAGCATAAGGAGGAACATTCCCTTAATGTTTCAGACACTCTTTGATCCCAACCTATTTCTTCGATCATTCAGATCCGTGAGAAGCATAGCACGAGGAAGGATCATGCCCTCATAGCGATTGCTTACTCCAGTATTACCGAGCATAAGGAGGAGCATTCCCTTAATACTTCGGACACTCTTTGATCTATATTTTTGATCGTTTGGATCCGTGAGTAGTATAGCACGGGGATGGATTGTGCCCTCGTAGCGTATGCTTGCTCCAACGTTGTAAGGAGGAGCCCTCAAACAATACACAGGCTCCATGGCGACCTGAAGTATAGAGGATGTGCCCTTACCATTCTAAACGCTCTTTGATCCAAATCCTGGTTCGCCGGGACTCTGAATTGAAAGATTCAGGATAGTGTTTTGGAAACCTCGGACAGGACACTGTTTTAAGGATCAGTGCTGATTGTTTACACTTTAATGTTTTTAAGCATTGAGTCACCCCCCGTTTTTTAAATTTTAAAGTTTTTGTTTTTGTTTTTCGCTAGTCTGGCAAGGGGACGCCCGTGTCAGATTCGGTAGGGCTTCAAAAGGTTGACTCGCTTTCCTTCTGAACAAGTCCCAAAGATTATTCAGCTTGGGGCTGGATTTCGTTCCGCTGAGGCCACCTAGATTATTCGGCTCGGGGCTAGATTTCGTTCCATCGAGGCTACTTGGTTATTCGGCTCGGGGCTGGATTTCGTTCTGCCGATGCCACTTGGTTTCTCTCAGCTCAGGGTCGGGTTATGTCCCACCAAGCCAGCTTTTTGGTCTGGGGACGTAACATTCCCCCAGAGCCAAGTGTTTCTCTCAGCTCGGGGTGGGGTTACGTCCCACCGAGTCTAGCTTTTTGGTCTGGGGACGTAACATTCCCCCAGAGCCAAGTGTTTCTCTCATCTCGGGGTCTGTTTACATCCCACCGAGTCTATCTTCTCAAACTGGGGACGTAACATTCTCCTAGCTCGGGGTCGGTCCTCAAGTTGACGTTTTTAGGAGAGCAACCGGAGCAAGTCATGAAGGATCAAAAAAGAAAAAGTGGAATGGAAAGTATACAAGATATTCACATAAATATGGTCGTGAAAAAGAGTTATTACAAGAAAAACAAAGTATGTTCGGGATTACATGGGGCCCCATTCGGGTTACCCCCTACAGTTCAGCCCGCGCATGGGCAATTATTTCTTCCTCAACAGGTGCGGGTGGCAACTGGCTGGGCTCGGCCTCGGGAGAGGGGACAATGGATACCACAGGGACGGCTAAGGAGGCCCCAAAAATTACGGCTTCAGGACCAGGGGCAAGAGCCTCAGACCGAATCTCTTCAAGAACATGGGCCTCAAGTCGGTCCACTTCAGAAGCCGGGGCGATCGAGATAGGATCGGGATCCATCACCTATTCGGGAGAAAGAAGTAACCATCTTTGAAACTCCTTTTGTGAAATTTCCCATTTACAGAAGCGGATGGCGCGTGGATAGGCCCCATATCCAGGTTGGGCAGTACCATCGGGATGATCTCGACGCAGTCCCCGACCCCCTCAAGGCGGATTGCGTCTCTCTCAGCCTCCAGCTCAGCTTCCTTCTTATTAAGCTCATCCCGGGCCCGTACCAGCTCTTCATCTTTGGCCCTCAGCTTGGACTCAACGCGGCGCACTTCCACCTGTAGGATCCTGTTGTCGGCCTGGGCAGCCTCCAAGTCCTTCTTAGTAGCATCAGCATTCTTCCTCTCTAGATAGGCGGTGGCCTTGAGAGCTTTATTTATGGTATGGGCCCCAACAGCAGCCAGCTCTAGATTCTTTATGTTCTCATCTTTACGGGCTAGCTCGGCCTCCATTTCACTAACCCGGTTCTGGAGACTCTAGACTTGGCCACCCTCGGATAAAAGGCTCATGAGAAGATCTTTGTTCTTGGCCGCCACATAGGTCACCTACCGAGAAGAAACAGAAAATCAGAATTCGAACTAAGTTATGAACTCACGGCGAAAATAAGGGAAGAGTAACTACCTTTGCCATCTGGGAACACAACAATGTGACCACATCCTCGGGAGAGAGATCTTCGTATCTCAGAATCTTTGCCGGAGGGACCGCCTCGGCCAGTTCATTGATTGCCGGAACTAGATGAGAAGTGGCCTCCCGAATGTCCTGACCGAGGTCTTCTACGCCAAGAATCACGGCGCCTTTCTGTTTTTGGAGGAACCCTCCGACACTCTCTTCTCTTTCCAAATGGGCTGCCTCTTGCTCAAGACCCTTTCTTCCTCCATCTCCCGGGTCAGCTCGGCTTCCTCTGCCCCGAACGGACGCCTCCTTTTCCTGGTAGGTTTTGATGGGCTGGGGTTAGGCGGAAACTATTGGTGATGCCCCGGAAGAGAGAGATAAACTTTGGGCAGCTGACGTGGTTGCCTCTTCAGTCACCTTTTTGGCCTCGGTTGCTGGCCGTTTTCGAGAGGACCCGGCTCCGGTATGGCCAATTTTCTTTGTTACACCGGCCAGTTGATCCAGGTATCTTGGCCTTTTCGACATACCTACAAAAAAACAATAAAGGCAAAAAGGGTGGTCAGTCCAAAATCTGAGCAAATTCAAATTAT
This sequence comes from Zanthoxylum bungeanum, assembly GCA_019454045.1. NCBI lineage: Eukaryota > Viridiplantae > Streptophyta > Magnoliopsida > Sapindales > Rutaceae > Zanthoxylum > Zanthoxylum bungeanum. The sequence goes on from SKCR01049702.1 coordinate 77,638, forward strand.
CATCATGCTAAGCAAACAAAGAGATTGGTTAAAAGGTTAGTAAAACCCACCTATCCGCCCCGGGACATTCGGAGGAGCAGTCCGAATCAGGCCCGACTCGAGAAAGGCCGCATTATTAACCAATTGCTTCCAATGTTCGGCATAACGCCGGGCCCATCGTACCCACCGCCGAACCTGATGGGAAACCTTGGGAGCGTCTCCCCAACAAGCTGGGAAGAATTAAAGAAGTTAAAACCCTATCGTAAAATCAAAAGTAAGAATGCTAAGGGTTAAAGTCCTAACCTCCCGCTCTGAAGATATACGGGACAGAGACCTCCTCTTCGTATGATCTCAGAACTCGTCCCCAATCTCCTGTGGCCCAAAACCATAAGTCTTTGAAGTTCTTGTTGGAGTCGGGGCTTGCCGACAACGTTTGGCGAATCAGCATAAGTAGAAAGGTAATACCAACCATGGTGCGTTTTTGGGTTGGCCTTCAATCGATATAGCCTCTTCACTTCTTCAAGAGAGGGTTCACTGAGTCCCGCACGACTCCAAATCACATGAAGCCCGACCAAAATCCTCCAGGTATTTAGGCTCAGTTGACAGGGGGCGTTCTCCATCTCGGCCAGCATCCAGGCGAAATAGCGTTACATCGGCAGCCGGAGTCCACACTCAAAAAAAGCCGGAAGAAGTGCCACCAAACCCTCTTCCACTTGACTAGCACGGTCCATTGGACCAAGGACTTCAAGAGAGATATCTATCAGAATATCATATCGCTACCGGAGCAGTGCTAGGTCATCTTCAGTTATTTTGGATGGCCGATCCATATCCAAAGCCGAGCAGTCAAAATCACCAGGCTCTGGGTCCTTTCGAGGTTTTCTCTGATGGTAAATATCTTGTTCAATTTCAGAAGGGGTGGGGGTAGTGTCGAGGTCTTCTATGCTTGGTGACCCCGAGCCCGAGGAGAGCTCTTCAACAGGAGGGGTCGGAGGTCTAGCAGGGTTTGCAGAGGAAGACTTGGTGTCAGACATCCATGACATCCGAGAAATAAAAGAAAAATGGGGGAGGTCAGTCTACAGCTAATTTCTAAAGCTAGAGCCTTTGGGTTCTAAATGCCCTAACAATACCCATCAAACCATAAATATCTCCCTAGCGCCATCGAGCTAAACCAAAAAACAGACCTAGGAGTCTCTAAATCCCAAAAAATCCAGACATGTTTCACAAAAAAAAAAAGAACAAACAAACAAACATGATTCGTAACTCATGAAAAAACAAAGCAAGGAGGACGGTCAGAAAAACTTACTTATTTCATTCGGAAAGATGAAAGTTTGCTCGGTTTGATCTGGTTGTTCTTCAAGTTCACTGGTCACAGTTATGAAGGAGGAGTTCTCACGATTAGGGAAGTCAAAGTGTTCGTAAAAGAAAGTAACAGTGTTTACTCCATTTTGATATAATCTGTTCGGTGCGTTTGTGGCCGTTGGATTGAATGAAAGCATCAGATATGTGCCACGTGTCGTCTTTTAAAATGATCTTCCAAAATTAAATGGACGGATGAGATTGGACGTCCTTTGCGTTAGCAATAGAGGTCAGATTGTTCGCTTTTTGGCAGGAGAACGACGGATGGTTGACAAGTGGCAGGCTCCCGTTAAACCTAGAAGTGATCTGATGGGAATTTAAGAGGATGTGACGGTTGCGCGTCTCGAGGGGCAAAATTACAGAAGGGCAATAAGAGGATTTTACCTCGGTAGGAAGAAAGACAGGCCGAACACCTGAGTCAGACCGATCATGATGTAAGTGCGGGCCGACGAAATTTCTCCTTCAGAACATCGACTATCAGTTCATCAAACCGTACCACTCTTATATAGTTCCCGGCAGCAACTTGTATGACTCGTTGGAACCGAGAACTAGGGGACAGATGTTGATGGTGTTTTCAGGTCCTATGTTATTTAAGGAGTAAGACAGGGGTAAAAAGGGTAATTCCCTTCTTGGTCAGGATCATTAATACCGACCCGACCACATGAGTAAATGGCCGAGCACTTGAGTTCGGATGACCGGGCAATTATCAGATCGGCAGAAGCATTCTTAGTTCAAATGACCATTATGACCGACCTCATGAAGACCGAGCATGTGGAAAGACATGCCCTGGAAGATAAAATACCCTACTCTTACGAATAAGATGACAAGCTATCCTACTTTCATGGGGTAAACTGATGATTTAGTGTCCTAATAGGATAAAGGAAGTGAAAGTAGTTTTAAACTATGAATCCTTATGGGAAAAGAAAATTGTCTCAACTAGGAAATTCTTGTAGGAGAAGGAATCTGATTTCTACACTATTATAAATAGGAGGGTAGAGTGTGCTTAAGGGGCATCAGAATCAATATCAAGATCATTACGATCACACTTGTAAACACGAGAGATATCAGAGTAGCATATCTCAGTAATAAAAGTATCATTCGTTTTGTGCCCGTGGACGTAGGCTGGATCTGATCAGCTGAACCACGTTAAATCTCCTTGTTGATTGGTGTATTTATCTGTCTTTTGCTAAATTTGCTTTTGGTTCCCCCTTAACCGAACAAATTCACTATTGAGGGAGGATTGTCTCGGGAGTAATATTCCCATATTGCCCTGAGACCAAAATCAGCCGTCAACAAGTTTACTTGGTAGAAATACTTGAGTAATAATTTGCTTACATAAATAAACAAATAAATACTGATTTTCTTTTTCTTTTAAAAAATATATATATATAAATTCTCTCTACATGACAATTTTTTTTTTTTAACTTTTTAATTTTTTTCTCATTATATTCACAATTATATGCTCATTTATGTGTCTATATCATTTTCCTACTTGATAAGTAATGAGTTGTGTAACACCCTCATTATTACGCTTCGATCTTAAATTTTCCTCATTCATTCACGAGACATATTTTAGAGCTTAATCATGCATTATTAGCATGTTCATTAATTGCACGAATTATTCTGGAATCACGAAATAATATTTTTCAGTTCCGTGATACATATAAATTTTATCATATAACTGACAGCTTTTATTATTTTTGCCATAACTTGATTTATTGATATCCGAAATGGTTTTTGATTAGTTGTAAAGAACCGTGGGCATGTCGACATGAGATGTGCGCATCAAAAACATGACGGTGTAATCTATGTTTCCTAAGATTTATAACTGACAACTTTTAGTATTTTGGCCATAACTCGGATAGCCTACGACGGATTATTAAACATATGTGATGACCTCGACTTGTATGGTTCAGAAAGGTCGTTCGTGTTCTTCGCGAATTCGGAGGTGGTCGAATTGCGTATATATAAGCTAGGCTTATATGACGAATGTGTCTAGACTTAGAGAGTCCCACAATATGAAGTGTACACGCTGAGCACTTGGGTACATAGCCGATAATTTTTGATAATAAATAATATTCGATATTATAATTATCAACCAAAATAATTAAGTGTTATTGGATAACATTGATTATTTACTTTGACCTAATTGGATTAATTCAAAATCACACAAGGGCTTTGTTGTAATTTCATAAATATATCTACAATTGGAGGACATTTTGTTAATTACAAATATGTAATTATAGGTGTATTTGGCTTGATTTAATTGGATTAAATCAAAGTGGTAGACAATGAACAATGAAATAACTCATGAACAATTCTAGGTCACCCAAAAGTGGTCAAGTGATTCTAGAATGTTAGCCATAACTCTAAGCTCTAGAGTTCCAAACTATAATTTTATTTCTATGACTAACATAAATATTTTGACCCAATAACAAGCATATTGTGTTTATACTTTCAAAGTATATGTACACAATTAATTAGCCTAATTTCAACTTCAAGCTATGTCATTATGTATCTAATAAAATAATACATCACTATATATTTCATTAATGATAACTCATTAATGAAAAACATAGCTTTAAAAGAAGATCAAACTTACCTAGTAAGGTTGATTCCAAGATTCAATTTTCATCTCCTTGTTGAAATGTTGTAGAGAACTTCCAAAGCTTCTCCAAGCACTTCTTTTACTTAGACTAATATTTCTAAATATTGCTTGTTTTAGCTTTCACAAACTTAACTTTCTTAAGCTCAAGCTTAATTAAAACCTTGCTCAAGCTTGCTATTTATAGCAAAACTTATGTAATTTTTAATTAATAAAAGTCATAATCAAATATTAGGTAGGCTTAATTCAATATGTAAAATTAGGTGTGACTAATCATTCTATCATTGAGGACTCTCTGGATTGTATTCTAGATCATATCATTCTTCTCCTATTAAAATAGATTCATCCTCGAATCCGAACCTGGATTATAGATAGTTATCACAAAATCAATTGGACGGTGATCTTGGAACATAAAAGAATCATACTTGACCACGTGCATCTACGATGAAAAACATAAACAATAGAGAATGTGTTAGGTAAAAAGCTTCACTACCATATCCACTTCCTTTTCACTCACTCTCACGGCTTCATCTTCATTCATAGCCACTATCTCAACCTTACTAGCAAAGACCTCACACACAAGCTCAGCTTCATTTTTTTCAACCTCAAAGCACATTGCCTCACAAATGTTTATTGCCTCAATGCTCACGGTCTCACAAGCATTTCCACTCACTATGTCACTCACAACAACACACTCATAACCCTCGGCCTCACAAGTGTTTTCACTTTCCATACACTCAAGCAATTTAAAATAATCTAAATTAAGACTAAAAACTAAATAAGTAAAATATCAAAATGTTAAATTTAGAAAAGATCAAGATGAAAGAGATTCTAGAGTCTGATTTCACCTAGCTATCCCCTATGTATTTATTATACCAATCAATTATTATTTATTTTCTTAGTTTATAAGCCAGGAACCCTAAGTTATTTTTACTCATTCTCCCGAGTGTCGAGTGAAAATATGATCAATTGCCAACTTCGATATCCATATAAAAATCTAGTAATTAACAATTCATTACGCTATGTGATTCTTTGTTAATGACTTCAAAGGGATTTTAGGTTCTACTGAACTCTACAAATCTCATAGGTTATATTCTCTAGATCCTATTCAAAATCCCCTCTCCCAAGTGATAGATTCTAAACATACACCATCTTAATTTGTGGCCAACAAACTAGAAACATTAAACACAAGAGAATCAAAATAAACTGAATCAAAATTTTATAACAATCAAATTGCCAAACAATACATAGGTTTAAGCATAGGCTACATCATCCTCTAGAATAATAGATTTAGTTCATGATTAAATATAAAAATAATAAAAAAAATAATGTCATGAACATATTAGAAATCATTAGAGTTTGAAGAAAGAAACTAGATGATAAAATCCGAATTGAATCATTTCATCTTCAAACGTCATTGCCTTCGTCTTCTCTTGTCTCTCTTCAATCCTCCTCATTGGATATCTCTAAAATTTGTGTTTAGGACTATTGAGTTGTGTATTGGTCTCCTCCTTAGGGTTTTGGACGAGCTTCCATATTTATAGGAAAGTCCTGGAGTCCTTGTGTTTGTAGAATAATGATTTCTGAAGATTATGGACTTCTGTCATAGCATCGCGACGTCGTAAGTGGCGTTACAACGCCAAACTCTCGGGAAATTATTTCTCTCATCCTGTCTGGATGTCGCGACGCCAGGCCAAATTTTCAGGATAGTGATTTCTGTGTATTTAGCCTTCCCTCATGGTTCTTATGCGTCCTTAAGCTCCCAAAACAAGTCCATTTACCCCAAGATCCATCTTCCAATGCCTCATATCAATAAAACATAAAAGAAACTAAAAAAATACATTAAAATGGCATGGAACCTAACAAAATAGTAAGCTACGAATGCATGAATAAGTGGGTATAAATCGCAGTTATCAAACACCCCAAAACATAAGATTTTGCTAGTCCCGAGTAAAAGACTAAATAAAAATAAACAAACAAAAGTAAATAAATTAACTAGGCCACTTTTGTAGGGATCACGATTGCATTTAGCGTATGCAACAAGCCTTTAAACACATAGAAGACCCTAGTGTACGAGTTATAGTCTCGTGAGGGCTTACAATGACGACACCCACAAACGTTATTCACACACAATCATGAAAAAAATAATAAAAGCAAAGAAAATAGTCTCGATAGTTACACATAATATTTTCCTCAAAGAATGCCTACTAATGAAATTAGAGAACCTTTAAAGTACTCAATGCAACTAAAATCCAAGTTCTTAAATAAATTATCTAAGCCAGACTCATAGTGTGTGTGTATGTACATGTCCATTCACAGCTCGACTCATAAGTTAGCCAACTCGATGATTTTATCTCAAAAATTAGGATCCGATGGGTCAAACCAATCTAGATGTCTCAAAAGTGCTATGTAATTGCCTTTCTTTGCTCAGTATGGTATGATTTGTTTTTTCTTTCTTTTTTTTAACACACGTACCCTTTAAGGTAGCATTTCTCCTTATGGTGGTCCTAACACTCGCGCCATGTGTAGCTTCACACTTATCGATTGTAGGTGGTTTTTTTTCTTTTCAAAATTTTTTCTCTCTTTTGTTTTTAACTATACCATACATCATAACACTAGCAAATCGAGATAGACATCAAAGCAAATGGTCATTCATCGGCAATCAATTTCTTCAACTAGTCACTTTGTCAACTACCCAGGTACTTACTGCTAAAAACCTATTGTTAAGTACTTACGAGTCTAACTTAGATCACCTACTCAAGGCATCAGATAAAAATAAATTGGGAACTTATCTTTTCTAAGATGTCATCTAAAGAAAACAAAATTAATCATTTGGACATATGCTTTACTATGTAGGACTTAAAAAATAAGCAAAATATATATATATATATAAATAGTAGAAACTATCACTACATGTACACACCTTAAAAATTAAAACACGCATAGTTCTCAATGTTAGATAAACATAAAGAAATAAGAGTGAGGATCTGTTGGACAATTATGACCCATAGCATCACTATTTGTACAGAACATGGTGTTGTTGTACAAATTAACTATGTGACAAAGGAAATTACTCTTTTATCATTTGTAATTGGATTACCGAGATATATATAAATGATAAATTCCATATGATTAGTACCTGATTAATAAGATATGAGACAATATTAATCCACATAAGGTTTAATCATTAAATATCCCTAGTCGTAGTATTATCGAGACTGGACATCGATAATGCGTAATAGGCTAGTTTACACTTGTGCGTGTAATGGAAGCGTAACTGCATAGTTCTCTTATATTTGGGTATTGGATACTCATGCAAGTGTAATAGGAGGTTGTGTTTACCGATGGTACAGAAACAATTTCGCTCTGGACAGACCCATCGGAATCCCATTGGTAGTATGACTATGTGTCTATGGGAGTCTGAATCAGGGTAGGTGTATTTGGCCTTAACTTGAGACTTGCATCGCTAATACTTGCGACAATCAATACAATTTGGTTTTGGTCGTCCGGGGCTTTAACAGGTTCTGAGTACGCCTCTTCTAGGTATATTGAGAATCTTAGTGTATTGGGTGTGACGTCAAGATGGAAATATCACTTCAGTCATATGGAGATGATGATCATGTAGGATACGGAACTGGTACTCTTGTATGCTGCAGCTATCGGGATAATATGACAAGGTCATGATTATCGGATTATAGAGACTAGTTACCAGAGATCCAATATGTGCTTCGTAGGGGGCAGACATAATTCCAGCCCCAGACCTAGCATGTGACATTTGATACTGGATCATAATGCGCAATACTACGTATACTACGCCTGCCAAAGATTACATATTCGTTTACAGAATATTTCTGGAGAATTGGGTAGGCACGATGCTTTGCTAGAAGCCAACCATGTCTTGTAAATCGGTAAGGATGTGGTACTGGGTACGCACGTATTCGGATAGTCCGATAACCATATTTACTGCCAACATATCCAGGGATCTCTTGGGTCGCATCCCAAAGATTCACCTATGATGTTTGACTCGAACAAAATTAATCTGAGATTAATAAGAGAGAAAATTAATCTAGGATTAATTACGGCAATAAATTAATCTGGGATTAATTAAAAGAGAAAGAATTACTCTGGGATTAATTACGTTGAGAATTTATCTGGGAATAAATTTGTCAAAGAGAGAGAACGCGATTAATTTGGAATTAATAGGTAAAGTAAATTTAATAGTTAAATTAGATTTTACTATTAATTTATTTAATTGTGCTAAAATAATATATTAGATATTGAATTGAAATTAGATTTCAATGCGGAATTAAAGTTGGATTTTAATTCAAGCGAACAAATTAATAAGGAATTAATTCGCGAGCGACTTCCGTAATAATTTTGCTAGGCATTATTATTTAATTAAATTAGATTTAATTATGTCGCGATGGAAAATTCGTTTAATCGGATTAAGCAAACCCGAGCCTGGAGTGTGTGGAGTAAGCCACTTGAATTTTGAATTAAAGTGGGTCCCACCAACTTACATCACATGTCTATCAAGTGTCAACTTGAGTGATGGAAGTGGTTGGAGGCATTAAATGCCATTTTTCCCTCCAACACTTTGCCTTTGCTTTTGGTAAAAGTATATACACACTTTTGAGAGTTGACTTGGTTAATTTTTTGTTTTAAGAAACAAAACACAAACTTTTTTCTCTCTCTCTTTTCTCTACCTTGGCCGAATGGCCTTGAAGTATCTTGGCCGAATGGACATTGATCTTGGACGGTCGGATCACTTCTTGTCCGAATGGCCATGCTCCTTGGCCGAATGGCCTTGAACTAGGTCGAATGCCTTGCCTCATCAAGGCCGATTGGATCCCTCTCTCCCAAGCCAAATATTGCTTCTCTTTGAGTGCGATTTTGGTTCTTTTTTTCAAGCCAGTACTTAAAGGAGTCAAGTGAAGGTGATAAGGATACTTACCCGAGAGTTTGGAACTCGATCTCAAGCTCCGAAGCTTCCAACACATCCAACAAAGAAAGGAAAAAGTTTTGAACTCAATCCGATCAATGTGAGTATTCCGCAACTCCCTTTTGATTTATTCACACACAAATCACAACTTAGAGATCTTGGCATGTTCTAGGAACACTAAAAAATGGTATCAGAGCGATCTATGTTTGATTTGGAATTCTAGGGTTCTTAAACTTTAATTTGGGAATTCTGTGTTTGGAGCTTGATTTTCTTAAATTAATGATTTGGTTGAGCTTGGATGATGTTTAATTGGATTTGTATGTCATTGATTTTGTGAAAAATTGATTAGATTAATTTCCCCCAAATTCACATGCTTGGCCGAATATACCCTAGAATTAGCTCATGGGAATTTTTGAAATTTAACATATTGGATGTGTTGTTGGCATGATAGAAATATTGAATGTTGATTTAAATTAGATTGAAATCAAATTGAATGATTTTATATGCCTTAGCTGTGAGCCTTGAAGCATGTTATAAGATTGATTTTGCTTCAATTTGTGTTTGACATGAATTGGAAATGTAGAGCATGATTAATTGAATTAATTAGTGTTTTGGAAGCATTATATTAATTAATTAATTATGGTAATTACACTTGAATTGAATTAATTTGTAATTTGGAATAATGAATTAATTTAATTATTGTATTTGGGCTTAATGGGCTTGGTTGGGCCAAGTTTGGTTTAGGATAATTGGTTGGATCCAATTGGGCCTAAAACCATTTCCATAAAGTCCAATATGATAATTGGGCCTTTAAAATTTTAATTGGGCCTAAATTGATTTTTGCATAAGGTGATTCCTAATTGGGCCTTGGCATCTTGGGTGTGACCCATAATTGCCAAAGCCCATGCCTAAAGAATTAATTGAAAGCCCATAGGACTTCAATTGAATAGTATCAGATACTAATTGGGCCTTTGAGACCCATAAAGATTGGATTTGGAATCCAAGTCTAAAAGGCACAATTGAAAGTGTAGTTATTTAATTTGGAATTAAATATGAATTAGTATTGAATATAATTTAAATTGGATTTAAAATTGTAGTTCGATATAATTCAAGAATACTTACTTTGAGTATTTATTCTCAAACGAGTTGGACTCGCGCAAATCAAATCGTTGTTTGAACATTGGATGGTCATTAATTAAAGATTAATTAATTGGATTAGATTGATTGATAACATGCTATGTGTGAATACTTGGATGTATGTATGAATAATGTATATCAGATGGATATTAGATCGGTGAGGGCAATTTTGGAAATTATTCTAATAAATTTAGAATTTATTAAATTGGACCTGCGTGTCCAGCCTATTACCTCTTTTCTCATTGTATTTCTCTTCTCACCTATTCCCCTCAAAGTAAATGGGGTTTCTTTAGAAGTATTATGTAATTGGGTAGAAGTATGTATAATGCTAGCGGGAGAGAGGAAAATGAGAGATTTGTTCTAGGAAAAAAATTGATGTATATCCATCTGCATATCATTAGTAATTTACTGCGCCTTATTATGCTTTTAGAATGCATGCTTAAGGGTGTATGATGAGACCTAATCAAAGATAATAAATTGGTTGCCAATTTAAGCGAAAAACCCTCAACAAATATTAAGCGCTTTCCTTCCATTGAATGATTCATTCTCAAGATCCAAGATTGGCACTGGTTTGTTGCCGAAAGTCAAGACCTTTGTCCATCGCGGATGTGTTTGAATCATGAAGGCTTTGTTCCATATCGTATGTCTTGTCCAAGTTGTGATTTGTTGGCCAAAGTCAAGATCACTTCTTGTCCATCGACATCGATTACGAAACTTTCCAAGGTAATGAGTCACGCTTAACTAGAATCATTAAGCTTGTTGTGCCAAAGCCAATGCTTAGTTGATTTAGAGGAAAAGGTTAGGCAATATATTGGATATATTGGCATATATCGGATATATGTTTCAGACTTGGATGTCCACTTATTAGATCTAGGAATTAGATAAGATCCAATTGATCTTAGAGATCTACCTAGTAAAGTTTTATACAATTTGTTGGCCAAATTCAAGATTGTGTGTTATTTAACGGGATCCTAGCCCACTAGGAAACTAGGTTTCTCGAGTACTCCACAGAGGGTTAGAGGCTCGCCGAAAAATAGTGGGAGGCAAGTATTAAATTTTCCATTTCGTTTAGATACTTGCCAATACACGCTCATTTCATTTTTCGTCATTAATATTTAATTGTTGTTTTAATTTAACAGTTGGACTGTATTAAAACTACTTCATTTATAGTTGATTATATAATTGGATTATAGTAATTAATATATTGAATGTAACCGAACAATTGTAGTTGATTATATAGTTAGACTATAGTAATCATTGCATTTAATTGTACCCGAAATCCTTGATTAGATAGTTGGACTGTAGCAATCAAGATGACTGAAAGATTAGCGTTTAAAACATAATCCTGGGTGAAAATATACTTAAACGGCTCTAATTTTCAGATTGGGAATAAAACTTTACGATAGTCCTTGGAACTCAGAAGTTATTCTATTTGATAGAGAAACCTCTCGAGCTTGAGCTTGGAGTTGAGCAAATAGTGGAGCATGAGCATTGGAAGACTCATTGTGATGATAATTTTAGTGCTCAATCCGTTATTCACAATCAGAGCTTCTTAAAAGGACATATCCCAAGATGTCTACCTAAAATGTGGCAAACGGGGTCACTAAAGCGTGACTGCCGTATGGACAAGGCAGACATGAAGGAAGTGAAGGCGGGACAAAGTTCCACCTTCAAGTATGTTTGTTATTAACATGTGCACTGCTGGTTTTAAAATTGGATTTTAGATACTGGATGTGGTACATATAATATATATATACTGATGTGTGGAATCTGCTAATTAGCAGAAGACGGGCTTCAGTTGAGATCGACCTATGAGTCGGAAACGAGACGAGTGTCGCTGTTTTGGCTGTGGGAACCTAAGTTTAGGAACTACCCTTTGGGTATGTACTTAAATTAGGAAACAATTATAATGTATCTAGTTTGACTAGGAACATTATCTCTATATCTAGTATAACATGTTGCAGGTATACCTTTATATTCTAGAACACTAAGTGTTTTGTTTATAAAGATGATATTGAGATAAATACATTAGATGTGAATAACAGTATTTATATTTTGAATATAAATGAATCTCATACATATAACATGACAAACAAATAGCTCAAACTGAAATAATCAGATGAGACTTATTTGTGGCATTGTTTTCTGGGACACATTAACAAGACTCGTATATCCACACTTTCGAAGAGTGGATACTAGGACGGATTTGATTCTAATTCATATGATGTCTACGAATCTAGTTTATTAGGCAAAGAGCCTAAAACACCTTTTACTTGTTAAAAGTGCAAGTGCTACCGATCTGTTAGCCCTCGTCCATAGTGACATATGTGGGCCCATGTCTAGCTAGGCTAGAGGTGGATATGAACACTTCGTAACTTTTACAGATGTGGCATCGCGTTTTGGTTATGTCTTTCTTATGAAACACAAATCAGAAACTTTTGAGTAATTCAAAGAGTTTCGACACGAAGTAGACAGACAGACCGGCTAAAGTATTAAACCATCACGGTTAGACTGTGGTGGAAAATACTTAAGCAATAAGTTTCTCGATTACCTGAAAGAGTATAGTATTCTTTCACAGTGGACTCCTCCCGGAACACATCAATTGAGTGATGTGTCCGAACAGAGAAATCGAACATTGTTAGACATGGTAAGGTTTATGATGAGTCGCTCTGAACTACCATTTTCTTTCTAGGGATACGCATTAAACAGTGCAATACTTATTTTGAATAAGGTTTCATGTAAATCTGTTAGACAGACTTCATATTAGATATGAACAGGAAAGAAACCAGGTTTTCTCATTCCTGAAGATTTGGGAATGCTGGGAATAAGTTTGGATGATACCAAACTAGAACCCAAATCGGATAAGTGCCTAATTTGTAGGTTTTCCTAAGGAAACCAAAGTATAATACTTATACAACTCACAAGAGAACAATGTAATTGTTGCTCTCCATGCGGTTTTCCTAAGAGGAATTCCTATATACATTGGTAAGTGGGAGGAAAGTAAAACTCGATGAAAATCAGAGTAATACTATTCCAGGCACCGAGTCCTCACGGAACACCAACAGTTCATCAATGATTAAACTGTACCATAATCTTCGAATACACAAGAACCGCGTAAGTCGGAGAGAGTCAGAAAATAACCTCGGAGGTATGGGTTTCTGATCTCACCTCATAAAGATGTCAATCCTATTGAGGAAGACGAACCGACTACGTATGAGGAAACGATATAAGGTATCAACTCCTTTTATGGTAAAATGTCATAAAGTCCGAAATGGATTCCATGTATATCAACCAAGTTTGGATACTAGTTGATGTACCAGAAGACATTGTGCCTATTGGTACTATTTTAGTCTTCTAGGAAGACATACATGGATGGAAATATATAAATGTACGGAACTAGGTTTGTACATAATGGGTATCGTCAACGACATAGTGTCGACTACACGAAACCTTTTCACTTGTTTCCATGATTAAATCCATTTGGATAATGCTTGCTGATGCTGTATTTTTCATTTATGAAATATGGCAGCTGAACGTCAAAATCACTTTCCTTAAACAGAAACCTTTTGGAGGATGTTTTATACAACAACCTGACGGTTTTGTCATACTAAAACATGCAAACAAGGTTTGCAAGTTAAATCGATACATGTATGGATTGAAGTAAGCATTGAATTCTTGGAATTAACGTTTTGATGTAATCATTATGGTATATGATTTAATTCAAAACAAAGATATTCTTGTGTATATAAAATGGTTAGTGGGAGCGCACTGACAATGATTATCCTATATAATGATGACATGTCATTTCTTGGAAATGACATTCCATAATACAATCGGTGAAAGCTTGGCTTTCATGAAAAATTATCTGTAGACTACTTGGGAGAGACAACCTTTATTCTAGGAATAAGGATCTACTGGGATAGATCTAAAAGTTGTTGGCACTCTCCGAGAACTCGTACATTGAAAGACATGTACGTGACCTGGTGTCTCATATGCTTTGAGCATGTGGAGTCACAATCAGGCCAATCCAAGTGATAGTCACTGGAATGATGTTAAGAACATCCTTAAGTACCTTAGGTGAACTAAGGATGTTTTCTTAAGCTATGGAGAAGGAGAACTTGAAGTGACTGGGTTCACCACTGCAAGTTTCCAAACCGACAAAAACGACAACAAGTCGTAATAAGGGTACTATATAGTTTGAATAACGGATTAGTGAGCTGGAAATCTTCCAAGGAAGATATTGTTGCCGAATAAACAACAAAAGCGGAATATTGATGCAGCTGAGGCAGCAAAAGAAGCATTTTGGATCTATAATAATCCTAATTAGATTAGTTGCAGTTCTGTTAGCGTCTGAGCTAGGCTACAACACAGGCTAAAGAATTAATGGTCTCATCAATGATCCAAGTATGCACTTCAACTGAATCATCTGATTGTTCGATCATACATCGTGGCGATGTGATGACCAAATAAAACGCATCAGATGATGACATTGCAAATCCGTTGATGAAAGTTATTTCTCAGCAGAAGTTTGAGCGACCTGTACATAGTTTAGGTGTAGAACACTTGAGTGATTGGCTATAGGCCAAGTGGGAGATTGTTGGACAATTATGACCCATAGCCTCAGTATTTGTACAGAACATAGTGTTGTTGTACAAATTAACTATGTGCCAAGGGAAATTGCTCTTTTATCATTTGTAATTAGATTACCGAAATATATATAAATGATAAATTCCATATGATTAGTACCAGATTAATAAGATATGAGACAGTATTAATCCACATAAGGTTTAATCATTAAATATCCCTAGTCGTAGTATTATCGAGACTGGACATCGATAATGCGGAATAGGCTAGTATTACACTTGTGCGTGTTATGGAAGCGTAACTGCATAGTTCTCTTATATTTGGGTATTGGATACTCATGCAAGTGTAATAGGAGGTTGTGTTACCGATGGTACGGAAACAGCTTCGCTCTGTATAGACCCATCGGAATCCATTGGTAGTATGACTATGTGTCTATGGGAGTCCGAATTAGGGTAGGTGTATTTGGTCTTAACCTGAGACTTGCATCGCTAATACTTGCGAATCAATATACTTTGGTTTTGGTCGTTCGGGGCTTAACAGGTTCTGTGTACGCCTCTTCTGGGTATATTGAGAATCGTAGTGTATTGGGTGTGATGTCAAGATGGAAGTATCACTTCAGTCATATGGAGATGATGATCACGTATGATACATAACTAGTACTCTTGTATGCTGCAGCTATCGGGATAATATGACAAGGTCATGATTATCCGATTATAGAGACTAGTTACCAGAGATCCGATATGTGCTTCCTACGGGGCAGACACAATTCCAGCCCAAGGCCTAGCATGTGACATTTGATACTGGATCTTAATGCGTAGTACTACGTATACTACGCCTGACAAAGATTACATATTCATTTACAAAATATTTCTGGAGAATTGGGTAGACACGGTGCTTTGCTAGAAGCCAACCATGTCTTGTAAATCGGTAAGGACGTGGTACTGGGTACGCACATATTCGGATAGTCCGATAACCGTATTTACTGCCAACATATCCAGGGATCTCTTGGGTCGCATCCCAAGATTCACCGATGATGTTTGACTCGAACAAAATTAATCTGGGATTAATAATGAGAGAGAAAATTAATCTGGGATTAATTACGGCAGTAAATTAATCTGGGATTAATAAAACATAAAGAATTAATCTGGAATTAATTGCGTTGAGAATTTATCTGGGAATAAATTCGTCAAAGAGAGAGAACGCGATTAATTTGGAATTATTCGGTAAGTAAATTTATTAGTTAAATTAGATTTTACTATTTAATTTATTTAATTGGGCTAAAATAATATATTAGATATATTAATTGAAATTAGATTTCAATGCGGAATTAAAATTAGATTTTAATTCAAGCGAACGAATTAATTTGTAATTAATTCACGAGCGACTTCCGTAATAATTTTGCTAGGCATTATTATTTAATTAAATTAGATTTAATTATGTCGCGACGAAAAATTCGTTTAATCGGATTAAGCGAACTCGAGTCCGGAGTGTCTGGAGCAAGCCACTTGAATTTTGAATTAAAGTGGGTCGCACCAATTTACATCACATGTCTATCAAGTGTCAACTTGAGTGATGGAAGTGGTTGGAGGCATTAAATGCCAGTTTTCCCTCCAACACTTTGCCTTTGCTTTTGGTAAAAGTATATACACACTTTTGAGAGTTGACTTGGTTAATTTTTTGTTTTTAGAAACAAAACACAAAATCTCTTCTCTCTCTCTTTTCTCTACCTTGGCCGAAAGGCCTTGAAGTATCTTGGCCGAATGGCCATTGATCTTGGACGATCGGATCACTTCTTGGCCGAATGGCCATGCTCCTTGGCCGAATGGCCTTGAACTAGGCCGAATGGCCTTGCCTCATCAAGGCCGATTGGATCCCTCTCTCCCAAGCCGAATATTGCTTCTCTTGGAGTGCGATTTTGGTTCTTTTTTTCAAGCTAGCACTTAAATGAGTCAAGTGAAGGTGATAAGGATACTTACCCGAGAGTTTGGAACTCGATCTCAAGCTCCGAAGCTCCCAACGCATCCAACAAAGAAAGGAAAAAGTTTTGAACTCAATCCGATCAATGTGAGTATTCCACAACTCCCTTTTGATTTATTCACACACAAATCACAACTTAGAGATCTTGGCATGTTCTAGGAATACTAACAGAAACAACACTACCGTGCATGGAGTTGATCAGGCTCATGCTAGTCAGAATTTGGTTGCTCGGGCTGGATGTGTTGTACTAATACCTACATAAAGACACATGCAAACTAATAAACAATCACATAGCACAAAATAAAATAAAAATAAAGTAAGAAAAATAAAAATGAACAAATGTAAAGATTTCCTCCCCGCTAGCGCTAAGTTTAACGTTTTCAGCCTGATGCAATAACCCAAGTGGTCACGGTGGCTTTAATGTAGCAGACCAGATAATCTCATGGGATTTATTCTTTGGTATCCACCGATTGTTATAACATGAAAAATATTACTGGGCTGGCTGTGGCAATTTATCCTCGGATGATCCTCCAGGGTCCACTGATGGTTTAAATTTTGGACTGCATATGTGGAAAAATTAGCTCGACCATGTTTTGAGGTTTCCAGAGATCATGAGATTAATTCTGAAATACTGTTTTTTTTATCCTTAGAGCAGACAGAATTCCTGTGGTATAATTGGGGATCCTCCGCTAGATTTTGATTTTGACTTTCTCTATCCTATAACCATATCAAGATAACTAATACTGGTCCGGTTATAGGCCTCTTGAATCTTTTATTTACCTATTTCATTTTCTTTGATTTGTTATTTTGAGTTGTATGTAATGCAGCTTTACTTTGGTTTTCTTTATTATTGATAGAAATTTTCTTGTTAAGACCCTATGAATCAATTGAAACCTCAGATTCATACTAGAACCACGATGATTCAATAAAACCTTCAAACTAAGTCCAAAGGTTCCATGAGTAAGAACCCTTGGATCATCATTTATTCAAGTTTGTGCTTTGAGCAAAATAAAAGCGGAAATGGGGAATTTGAAAGAAGAAAAATCTTGCAATTGCAAATTTTTTCTAAAGCTAAAGAAAAAATTTTCGAATCCGACCGCGGGGCAACAAAATGGGTTCCAGTGGACAACATTGTTAAACATGGCCCTTCAACTCGTCACCCGCTGATTTCCTCTTTTTTCGGTGCTGTGGGATCAATTTCAGTTCTGGCTGTGGAGAATCTTCTTTACATGGCTTACTATACTCATTGGTTGCTTCACTATTGGTTCACCCTGTAGGTTGCCTTGAGTATATAGAGACACACCTAACACTTTGTCATTGTCCCTTGCAACTCTTTTCTCTATAATGTCTAACCTGTGACATTCTTCATCACCTTGAGGACTTGGCATGCCTTTGAAAACACTAAAGGTGACTTCTTTATCTTAAACTTTCATTTTCAGTTCACCTTTCTGTACATTAATGATCGCTTTGCCTGTTGCTAAGAAAAATCTCCCAAGGATAATTGAGACGTCATGATCCTCCCCCATATCAAGAACAATGGAGTCAATAGGAAAGTAAAACTTATCCACTTTGACCAACACGTCATCTACTATTCCTCTCGGGTAGGTGAGGGATCAATCTGCTAACTGTAATGTGACTGTGGTTGGATTTTCCTCATCTATGCCCAACTGTTTGTAGATGGATAAGAGTATGAGATTGATACTAGCACCCAAATCGCATAGTGCCTTACCAAAATATCGATTCCCAATAGTGCACAGTATGGTAAAGCTGCCAGGATCCTTCAGTTTCGGAGGGAGATTCTTTTGTGTAATGTTAATATATTCTTTTGTGAGTGCTATTATTTCAAAATCATCCAGCTTCATCTTCTTGGACATCATCTCTTTCATAAACTTCACATAGTTAAGCATTTATTCCAATGCGTCTGCGAAGGGGATGTCGATATGAATCTTCTTAAAGATGTCAATAAACTTGGCAAAATGATCATCCAATTTCTTCATTTGAAAGCACTGAGGATATGGAAAATATGTCTTTGGGATGGGAGGTGTTTATATGAAAGATCTAGTGCATTGTTCTCTTCTTTTGTAACTGTTTCCTCGTGAAGTGCCGCCTCTTTGTTGTTACTGCCTTGGTCCTTATGAGTATCTCTAATCTCTTTCCCGCTCCTAAAGATAAATGGATTAACACTGCTCTTTAGGGTTGACCTCAATATTACTAGGACATGCCCATTTCTGTTGATTAGCCATAGAAGAAGCAATCTGCCCAATCTGCACTTCTAAAGACTTCATTGTTGCTCTGATATTGCCTATGTGTGTTTCAATATTA
>SKCR01049703.1:0-55125 GCA_019454045.1 Zanthoxylum bungeanum
CATGTACGAGCTCTAGGAGAGTCCAGCAGATTTCTGGATCTTATTCTCCCGATAGATTCTTATATCCAGAATAAAGGTCTCCTTCTCCCTCCCATGTCTTTAATGGAATTTAATGAAAGCCAAGCTTTCAACACCGATTGTGGCATGGGAATTCATTGCCTAAAAGCAATACATCATCAAAATATAGACAATGATTCAGTTGGCTCCCACTAACCTCTTATACACAAGGATCATCCTCGTTTTGAATGAAATCATATTCTTTTATGATCTCATCAAACGTTTGGTTTCAAAGAACGTGATGCTTGCTTCAATCCATAAATGGATCGTTTAACTTGCAACACCTTGTTGCATGTTTTGACGCTTAAATCGTCAGGCTGTGTTTATATAAACATCCTCCAAAGGTTTACTGTTAAGGAAATCAGATTTTGGACGTCCATCTAACCATATTCATAACAAAACATGCATACTAGAAAGCATTATCTGATGGACTTAATCATGGCACATGTGAAAAAGTTTTCATCATCTATGACACCATGTCGTTGACGTAATCTTGTCGCTATAAAGCCTAGATTTATGTACATTTTGTATGTTTCCATCCATGTCTGTCTTCTTTTTGAAGACGTAATTTTACAACTATAGCTTAACCGCCTTCTGGTGCTAACGTGTCCAACTTGGGTTGGTATACATGGAATCCATTTCGGACTCTTCATGGCCTTGGCATAAAGCAAGTCGATCAAAAAAGACATACATCATTAAGCAATGAGGCGCCCGAGATACCTATCGCTTCCTCATACTAGCGGTTCGTCTTCCATCAATAAGATTAATATCTACATGAGGTGAGATACAAAACTCATACCTCTCAAGTTGTTTTCTAACTACTCTCTGACTACGCGGGTCTTGTGTATTGAAGATTGTGGACAGTCTCATCCTCCCCGATGGACTGTTGGTGTCGTGATGGGATCGTGCCAGAACAGTATCATCCCGATTTTCATCGAGTTTCTTACTTTCTTCCCACCAATTCACTACATCTAATGAATTCCTTTAAATTCATGTCTTGTCTCCCTCTTAATCTGAGTTCGCATTGGATGCGTTCATGTCCCGGTTTCCTAGTGGGGGGCGGAAAAAACAAACAAATGATGAAGAGCAACACATATTTTGTCCTGTGGTTTGTAGACGTAATATCTTTGGTTTCCCCTATGATAACCACATAGGCACTTATATCCGATTTGGGTTCTAGTTTGGTACCTTCCAAACGTTTAACATATGCCCAACATCCCTAATCTTCAAGAAAATAACCCGTTTTCTTCCTGTCAATATTTCATATGGAGTCTGTCCAAACAGACTTTGATGGAACCTATTCAAAATAGTATTGCACTGTTCAATGCGTATCCCCAGAAGGAAATCGGTAGCTCAATGCGACTCCATCATGAGACCTTGCCATGTCCAACAAAGTTTGGTTTCTCTCCGTTCGGAAACACCGTTCAATTGAGGTGTTCCGGGAGGAGTCTACTGTGAAGGATACCATATTCTTTCAAGTAATCAAGAAACTCTTGCTCAAATATTTCTTACTAGCCCACGCTAACCGCGGTCCCGACCGCAATGTTTTAATACTTTTGCCTGTCTGTTTTCCTACTTCGTGTCGAAACTCTTTGAATTTCTCAAAAGTTTTCCGACTTGTTTCTCAATACACATAACTATGAACGCGATCAATCTCCGTAGGTTACGAAGTATTCATATCCACCTCTAGCCTGGCTAGATATGGCCCACAACTGTTGGTTAGTTCTAAGGTCAAGATCAAACAAGACATGAAACATGCGTGAATACATCCAACGAAGATAGCGAATACTACATTGATCGGTTAGTTCGTTTGAAGACGAATCATGCCAAAACGCACTGCCTTTGTACGCTTAAACTGCATGCAGTCCACGCCCACTGCAAAACAGAATTTAAGTGAAGAAACGGAGCTCCAGCTCCGTCGGATGGGTCCGTCTCATGGTCGAACCTCCCTACCACCTTCGCAAGACTCGTAGTGTGCTAGCACTTTGCGGTTTTCACCATGAAAACCAACTCTTGGCTTCCCTGCTCACGATTTTTTCTGGTTCACAAAACCAGTCCAAATTTTCATTTTTGGCGTGAGGTGAGAGAGAGAATGAGAGAGTTGAATTGTGTATTAAGTTAAAATGATTTACCAAAAATCATTTATATTTATGCCATAATATTTATTAAATTAATAATAAATTTATGACACAAAACATGCAATGGCTTAGAGTGTCAAACACTCAAACTCCATGCATGACATTGAGGCAATGTACACATCTACATGCAAAGCATTAGAATGACATGTGTCATGTGGGCCCCCACACGTTTCCAAATGAAAGTGGGCCCACGTGCACTCACGCGTTCGGGTTCGATATTTCCGAAATACCGAGCTTACGTCGCGACGTAATCAATCGAATTTAAATAAATAATTGCGCCTGGCGAAATTATTATTTACGTCGCTAACGAATTAATTCTAAATAACTCGTTTGCCCGAATTAAAATCTAATTTTAATTCCGCGTCGAAATCTAATTTCGTCTAATATATCGAATATATTAATTCATCGATCAATTCCAAATTAATATCGTTCTCTCTCTTTAGACGACATTTTCCCGGATAAAATATCTCCGTTATTAATCCTAGATTAATTTTCTCTCCTCTTCTATATAATCCCAGATTATTCAAGAGTGCGAGTTGTGCGTCATCGGTGGATTATCGGGAAGCGACCCATGAGATCCCCGGATAATCTGGCAGTAAATACGGTCGTCGGAGTATCCGAATCACGTACGTACCAAGTACTACGTTCTACTGATTTACGAGACAAGGTCGACTCCTAGCAAAGCACCAAGTCTACCCAATTCTCCGGACATATCCATTAAAGAATATTAAGATCTGTATCAAGCGTAGTATACTAATGTATTGTGCATATCGGCCCAGTATCGGATAATCACGTGCTAGGGCTGGGGCTGGATAAGTGTCTGCCCCGTCCGAAACACATATCGGATGTCTGGTAACTAGTCTCTATAATCGGATATTCATGACCTGGTCATAATATCACGATTGGATGCGCATCACTCAAGAGCACTAATACCGTATCCTGCGTGACATCATCTCCATTATGACTGGAGTGATACTTCCGTCTTGACATCACATCCAATACACTACGATTCTCTGATAAACCCAGAAGAGGTGAACACAGAACCAGTTAAGATCCCCCCCACCACCAAAACCAAGTTTACCGATTGTCGTAAGTATTAGCGATGTAAGTCTCAGGTTAAGACTATACACACCTACCTTGATTTCGGCCTCCCATAGACACCTAGTCATAATACCAATGGGATTCCGAAGGGTCTATCCAGAGCGAAGCTGTTTCCCGTACCATCGGTGAAACACGACCTCCTATCGCACTTGCACAAGTATCCAATACTTATATATATGAGAACTATGCCGTTGTGCCCTCACAACGCGCACAAGTGCAATACTAGCCTATTCCGCATTATCGATGTCCAGTCTCGATAATACTACGGCTAGGGATATTTAATGATTAATCCTTCGTGGACTGATACTGTCTCATATCATCTCAATCCAGGAACTAATCATAGGGACATCTCTTCATTTTATATATCTATGGTGATCTAATCACAAATGATGAGAGTGCAATTTCCTTATTACATAGTTAATTTGCTACAACAACACAATGATCTGTGCAAATAGTGACGCTATGGGTCATATTATCCAACAATCTCCCACTTGGCACGTAGCGAGTCACTCAAGTGTCCTACACTCGAACTATGTAAGGTTCGCTCAAATTGCTGAGAAAGGTTTTCGTCAGCGGATTTGCTTATTATCATCTGACGCGATTTACACGATCATCACATCGCCACGATGTATGATCCGAACGAATCAGATGATATAGAAGTATATATCTGGATCGTCGATGAGACCTTTAATTCCTTAGCCTGTGCTGACCCTAGCTCAGCTGCTAACAGAACTTATATCTAATCTTATTAGATTTATTTTCGACCCAATGGCTTCTATTGCTGCCTCAGCTGCAGCAATAATCCGCATTTGTTGTTTATTTGGCAACAGTTATCTTGCTAGGAATTTCCAGCTCACTGTCCCGGTATTCAAACTTTATAGTACCGTAGTATTTAATTGTTTGGAAACTTTGCAGTAGTGATCCCAGTCACTTCAAGTTCTCCATCTCCATAGTTTAAGACAACATCTTTAGTTCTCTCAGATACTAACAGATGTTCTTAATCTTCAATCCAGTGACTATCACTTGGATTGACCCAATTGTGACTCCATATGCTCGAAGCGTATGAGACACCAATACAAGTACATTTTAAATGTACAATTTCCCAGAGAGTGTTAACAAACTCCAAATCTATCCCAGTAGATCTTTATTCCTTGAATAAAGGTTGTTACTCCCCAGAATTCTACGGAGAATTTCTATGAAAGAATATTTATGAAGCCAAGCTTTCACCAATAGCTTTATGGGAATTTTTCACTGTCAGTGCGCTCTCCCACTAACCTCCTTATATACACCAGAAATATTTCGTTTTGAGTCAAATCATAAACCATTATGATTATTTCAAAACGACAGTTCCAAGAACCTTATGCTTGCATCAATCCAAACATGGATCGAATAACCCGCAAACCTTGTTTGTCGGTTATACAAAATCGTCAGAATGTTATAAACATTCTCCAAAAGGTTTCCTTTTCAGGAAAGCGATTTTGATCTGTAACTGACATATTTCATAAATGAAATATACAGTTATCAACAAGCATCTTCAAAATGGATTTACCATGGCAACAGGTAAAAGGTTGAACCGTTATTAACACAATGTTGATAACGATACCTTTTTCGTCAAAAGCCTAGCTTTGTACGTTGGTTTGTTGCCTTCCATGTATGTCTTCCTTGAAGACGTTTAATGTACCATAGGCACAACGCCTTGTGGTACAACAACTAGTATCCAAACATAGTTGTTATACATGGAATCCATTTCGGACTCATGGCACTTTGCCATAACAGGGAGTCGATACCTCGTATCATTTCCTC
This sequence comes from Zanthoxylum bungeanum, assembly GCA_019454045.1. Classification (NCBI taxonomy): domain Eukaryota; kingdom Viridiplantae; phylum Streptophyta; class Magnoliopsida; order Sapindales; family Rutaceae; genus Zanthoxylum; species Zanthoxylum bungeanum. The sequence goes on from SKCR01049703.1 coordinate 5,100, forward strand.
AAACGTAGTCGGATGGTACACCTCCATAAGATTGACATCTTTATGGGGTGAGATCAGAAACCCATACCCTAGGTTGTTTTCTGACTCTATCCGATCTACTAGTTCTTGTGTATTTGAAGATTAATGGTATAGTTTCATCATAGATGAACTATTTGTGTTCCATTAGGACTTCGTGCCTTGAACAGTGTTACTACTCCGATTTTCATCGAGTATCACTATCCTCCCCTGACCACTGCATATCGGTATTCCTCTCAGGAAAATCGCATGGTGAGCAACAATCACATTGTTCTCATGTGGGATTTATAAGTACTATACTTATGGTTTCCCTTAGGATAACCTATATGGCACTAATCCAATTTGGGTTCTTAGTTTGGTATCATCCAACGCTATGCCTGGCATACCCAAATTATCAGGAATGAGAAACCCCGTTTCTTCCCTGTTCATATCCTATATGATATCTGTCAAACAGATTTATATGGAACCTTATTCTAAATAAGTTTTGCACTGTTAATACATATCCTGTTGAAGGAAATGTAGCTCAGAGCGACTCGTGATAAACCTTATCATGTCCAACAAAATTCGGTTTTTGGTTCGGACACACCGTCTAACTAACGTGTCTCGGGAGGAGTCCTCATATGAAAGAATACCATACTCTTTCATTTACGTATGAAACTTACTGCTTAAGTATTTTCCATTACGGTTTTACCGTGGCGGAATAATACTACAGCCGATCTGTTTGTCTACTTCGTGTCGAAACTCTAAAGTTTCCGATCTGTGTTCTTCAAAAGAAACACATAACCACAACGTGATGTCACATCCGTTAAGGTCACGAAATATTCATGTTCACATCTAGCCTAGCTAGATATGGGCCCACTTACTTCACCATGAATAGGGCTAACAGATCGGTGGCCCTTTTACTATTACCAAGTAAATAGTATTTTAGGTTTTTAACCTAATAAACTAGATTCGACAGACCTTATTTGAATAGTCAAATCAGTCCTAGTACCCACTCTATAAAAGTGTGGATATACGAGTCTTGTTTAATTGTGTCCCAGACAACAATGCCACAAATAAGTCTCTATTGATCAAATCAATTTGAGCTATTTATTTGTCATTTATATGTTTGAGATTTTATTTATATCAAATATAAATTATGTTATTTACATCTAATGTATTTGTCTCAGTATCATCTTTATATAATGAAACACTTTAGTGTTTTAGAATATAAAGGTTTTATCCGCATCGGATTAAACACTGATATAGAGATAATGTCTCTAGTCAAACTAGTTACATTATAACATTTCCTAATTTAAGTACATACCCTAAGGGTAGTTCCTAAACTTAGGTATCTACGGTCGAAACAACGACTTTCGTCCCGTTTCCAATTCGCAGAGAAATCTCGGCTTGAAGCCAGTATCCAGCTCACAGCGGATTCTGAACGTCAATACATATATGTATTATGTACCACACTAAGTATTTAAAATCCAATTTTAATACTAGTAGTAAACATAACTTTGACAAATATTTTTAAAGTTAGAGCCTCGCCCTTTCTTTAATTCCTTCGTGTCTTCCATATCCAAATGGTAGTCACTTTGAGATATGTCAATTATCCTTTTCAATATTTCACAAACCTTTGGCCAAGCCTTGGGTTTCGGAATATCGAAACGATGTGCACCTTGTGCTACATGCCCAATTGCAAACTTTGACCTTTCTCCACTAGAATAGTCAATTAATTCTCCAAGAATTATTAATTGCAATTTTAATACTTTTAAATCTAAAGATAGATTTATTGTAAGTATATTAATTAAGCACTAAAGTCATCATCACATAAATCTTCCAAAGACTTTATGCTCTACTATTTGCTTAATTATAGGCTTAGTCATAATAAGTTATTTTATCAAATAAATTAACCTATTATTAATTCCCAATTGAAAATTAAATCATTTAAAATATTTAATCCAAGGATTATATATTTTTAATATTCAACCTTTCAATTCTTTCCTTGATTTTAATAGTCCAACTATTTAATCAAATTATTAAGGTACTATTATTATAATGATTACAATAATCCAATTATTTAATCAACTATAATTTAATATTGATTACTATAATCCATTATAAAATCAACTATCATTTAATTCAATTATATTGATTACTATAATCCAATTATAAAATCAACTATATTTTAATATTGATTACTATAATCCCATTATAAAATCAACTATCATTTAATTCAATTATATTGATTACTATAATCCAATTATAAAATCAACTATATATTGAATGAGTTTGTATATAGTCCAACTATATATATAATTTAAAACAACATAAAATATTAGTCCAACTAATACTTTTAATAAATATGACGAGTAAAATAAAATGAGCGTGTTTAGCGAGTATTCGAACGAATGTTGCAAATTCAATACTTGCCTCCCACTATTTTTCGTCGAGTCTCTAACCCTCTGTGGAGTACTCGGGAAACCGTGTTTCCTAGTGGGCTAGGATCCTATTAAATAACACACAACCCTGACTTTGGTCAATAAAAAGCTGTATGCTATTTAACTAGGTAGATCTCACAGATCAATTGGATCTCATCCAATTCCTAGATCCGGTTAGGTGGACATCCAAGTCCGAAACATATGTATAATGTCAATGTATCCAATACATTTTCCTAACCATATCCTCCGAATCATCTAGGCCTTGGCTTTGGCCAAAAACAAACCTAATGATTCCAGTTAAGCAGGACCCATTGACGAGGAAAGTTTCGTAATCAATGTCATTGGACAAAAGTGATCTGACTTTGGCCAATAAAAATCACGATTTGGACAAGACACCAATATGCAACAAAACTCTCATGATTCAAGTACATCATTGATTGACAAAGGTCTTGACTTTGGTCAAACAAACCAATGCCAACTTCGGATCTTGAACAAGAATCATTCAATGGAAGGATATTTGCTTAATATAGATTGAGGGATTTTCGCGTGCAAATTGGCTACCAATTTAATTATCTTTGTTAAGGTCTCATCATCATACACCCTTAAACATGCATTCTAAATACATAATAAAGCGAGTATGAAATAAAATAATAATGATATGCGGATGGATACTTTACACATTGATCCTAGATCAAATCTCTCCCTTTCTCACTCAAGCTAGCACTTGTACTACTTCTACCCGTTACACTACACTTTCTAAAGAAACCTCATATACATAGAGGGGAATAGGTGAGAAGAGAATACAAAAAGAAAGAAGGTGATAAGGCTGGACACGCAGGTCCAATTTAATAAATCGAATTTATTACAACAATTTCTAAAATTGCCCACCCGACTAATATCCATCCGATATACATTATTCATTCAACACAACCACGTATTCACACACATAAGCATGCTATCAATCAATCTAATCAAATTAATTAATCTGATAATTAAGTGATCATCCAATGTTCAAACAACGATTTGATTTTGTTCGAGTCAAACTCGTTTTTGCGAATAAGTACTCAAAGTACGAATTCATGAATTAAATTAAACTACATCATTAAATCTAATTTAACATGTATTTAATACTAATCCACTATTTAATTCCAAATTAAATATTACACTTTTATTTAATAAACCTTTTACGATTTAAATTCCAAATCTAATCGTAACGCGTCTCAAAGACCGATTAACGTCCAACGTCAATTCAATTAAAGTCCAATGGGCTTTTGATTGATTTCTTAAGGCGTGGACTTTTGGTCAACTCGGGTCAAACCGATAACCAAAGTCCAATCCGGGATTTACCCCCATAATAAGCCCATAAATCAATCTTGGCCCATTAGCCCAAATTGAACATTAAAGGTTCATTAGCCGCAATTGGGCTTTATGGTTAAGGTTTTGGGCCCAATTGGATCCAATCCACTTGGCCTAAACCAAACTTGATAAATCAAGCCCAATAGGCCCAATTACAACTTTAATTCTAATTTCCAAAATTAGGCCCAATTAATTAAATCCAAAAATCCAATTTTCACAATTTAATTACCAAAGTGCATTATATGATTAATCAACTAAATCAACATTTCCAAAACACTAAATTAGTCCAATTAATCATACTTAATTCATTATTACATGTCAAACACACATAATGAAAAATCAAACCCATTTACATGCTTTCATGCTCTCAGCCAAGGAGGGATTTTGTGTCCGATTTGGTTTCGATCCAATCGAACCTACAATCGACATCAAATCACCATCCGATTTGATTTTATACACATCCAATGTCACAAAATCAAAAACACCAAGACATTAGGGCATTACACTAATTCGGCCAAGGTAAGATTTTGGGGATTTTTTGTTCAACTCAAATTCAATCAAATTGACTTCAAATTAACATCATCCTTTATCATTATAACTCATCAATGAATTAAAATGAAAAAATTCCAAAAACTCCAATATGACTTACATTCGGCCAACATCAATATTTGGGGAAAATTATTCCAAATCAATTTTCAACAAATTGGTCCAACCAATATGAATTTAAACATGTTATAAGCATACTCAAACAAGCAATTTATTCAAATCATGCTCAACAAACATTTACCCAAATTTTAAGCCCTACATTTTTCATGCTTGCAACATTAGCTCTTGATGCCATTGTTGGTTTATTCTAAGGTCCCAAGATCAAATCAAGACATGAAAACATGCGTGAATACACCAACGAAGATAGCGGAATACTTACATTGATCGGTTATGTCGATTTGAAGACGAATCATGCCCAAAAACGCACTGCCTTTGTAAGCTTACTGCATGCAGTCCACTGCCCTGCAAAACAGAAATTTAAGTGAAGAAACGGAGCTCCTAGCTACGTCGGATGGGTCCCGTCTCATGGTCGAACCTCCCTACCACCTTCGCAAGACTCGTAGTGTGCTAGCACTTGCGGTTTTCACCATGAAAACCCAACTCTTGGCTTCCCTTGCTCACGATTTTTCTGGTTCAAAACCAGTCCAAAGTTTCTGTTTTTGGGCGTGAGGTGAGAAGAGAGAATGAGAGAGTTGAATTGTGTATTAAGTTAAAATGATTTACCAAAAATCAATTTATATTTATGCCATAATATTTATTAAATTAATAATAAATTTATGACACAAAACATGCAATGGCTTAGAGTGTCAAACACTCAAACTCCATGCAATGACATTGAGTGCAATGTACACAATCTACATGCAAAGCATTAGAATGACATGTGTCATGTGGGCCCCACACGTTTCCAAATGAAAGTGGGCCCACGTGCACTCACGCGTTCGGGTTCGATATTTCCGAAATACCGAGCTTACGTCGCGACGTTAATTCAATCGAATTTAATAAATAATTGCGCCTGGCGAAATTATTATTTACGTCGCTAACGAATTAATTCTAAATTAACTCGTTTGCCCGAATTAAAATCTAATTTTAATTCCGCGTCGAAATCTAATTTCGTCTAATATATCGAATATATTAATTCATCGATCAATTCCAAATTAATCGTTCTCTCTCTTTAGACGACATTTTATCCCGGATAAAATATCTCCGTTATTAATCCTAGATTAATTTTCTCTCTCTCTTCTGTATAATCCCAGATTATTCAAGAGTGCGAGTTGTGCGTCATCGGTGGATTATCGGGAAGCGACCCATGAGATCCCCGGATAATCTGGCAGTAAATACGGTCGTCGGAGTATCCGAATCACGTACGTACCAAACTACGTTCTACCGATTTACGAGACAAGGTCGACTCCTAGCAAAGCACCAAGTCTACCTAATTCTCCGGACATATCCATTAAAGAATATTAAGATCTGTATCAAGCGTAGTATACTAATGTATTGTGCATATCGGCCCAGTATCGGATAATCACGTGCTAGGGCTGGGGCTGGATAAGTGTCTGCCCCGTCCGAAACACATATCGGATGTCTGGTAACTAGTCTCTATAATCGGATATTCATGACCTGGTCATAATATCACGATTGGATGCGCATCACTTTAAGAGCACTAATACCGTATCCTGCGTGACATCATCTCCATTATGACTGGAGTGATACTTCCGTCTTGACATCACATCCAATACACTACGATTCTCTGATAACCCAGAAGAGGTGAACACAGAACCAGTTAAGATCCCCCACCACCAAAACCAAAGTTTACCGATTGTCGTAAGTATTAGCGATGTAAGTCTCAGGTTAAGACTATACACACCTACCTTGATTTCGGCCTCCCATAGACACCTAGTCATAATACCAATGGGATTCCGAAGGGTCTATCCAGAGCGAAGCTGTTTCCCGTACCATCGGTGAAACACGACCTCCTATCGCACTTGCACAAGTATCCAATACTTATATATATGAGAACTATGCCGTTGTGCCCTCACAACGCGCACAAGTGCAATACTAGCCTATTCCGCATTATCGATGTCCAGTCTCGATAATACTACGGCTAGGGATATTTAATGATTAATCCTTCGTGGAATGATACTGTCTCATATCATCTCAATCCAGGAACTAATCATAGGGACCTCTCTTCATTTATATATCTATGGTGATCTAATCACAAATGATGAGAGTGCAATTTCCTTATTACATAGTTAATTTGCTACAACAACACAATGATCTGTGCAAATAGTGACGCTATGGGTCATATTATCCAACACAAACGTCACTATGAACGAGGGCTAACAACTCAGTGGCACGTACACCTTTACTGCTAAAAGGTGTTTTAGGCATTTTGCCTAATAAACATGATTTGCAGACGTCATATTAATTAGGATCAAATCCGTCCAAGTATCCACTCTTCGAAAGTGTGGATATACGAGTCTTGTTAATGTGTCCCATACGACAATGCCACATATAAGTTTCATCCGTGTTACTCAATTTGAGCATTTTGTTTGTCATGTTATATGTTTGAGATTCATTTATATTCAAAATATAAAGACCATTATTAACATTTGCTGTACATATCAAAATATCATCTTTATATACAAAACACCTAGTGTTCCAGAATACAAATGTATACCCGCATCGGGTTAAACTAGATACAGAGATGATGTTCCTAGTCAAACTAGGTACAAAAAAACAGTCACCAAATATAATTACATGCCCCGATGGCAGATTCAAAACATAGGTCCCACTGGCCAAAACACGACTCTCGTCCCGTTTCCAATCTCGCAGGTCGATCTCACTGAAGTCAGTCTCCTGCAAATCTGCAGATCCTGTACATCAGTACATATGTGAGTACCACATCCAGAATCAAAAATCCAATTTATAAACCAATAGTGGACATGTTTATTTCAGTAAAAAACATACCTAAAGTAGGAGCCTTGCCCGCATTCACTTCCTTCATGTGCGCCATATACTCACGACAGTCACACTTCCAGTGACCCCGTTTGCCACAGTGTAGGCATACATCATGGGATTAGTCCTTAGTCTTCCCAGAAGACTGAGATGATTTGGCCTTGCCCTTTTTCTTCACACCCCTAGAAGCCTTCGGCCAAGCCTTGGCCTTCTGAGATGTTGAAGTAAGAGGCTTCTTGCCTTTTAAAGCTCTGGCTCTGCCTCTTTCAGTATCGCCATTAACTCTCCAAGAGTATTTTCTTGGTTCATCATATTGTAGTTCATGATGAACCCGCCCCAACAATCGGGCAGAGACTGTAAGATCAAATTTATGGAAGTCTCGGCCTCGAAGGTTATTCCCAGCTGACCTAGCTGTTCGATGTCAGCAATCATCTGTGACACGTAGTGGTCGACAGATGTACCCTCTGACATACGTGAACGAAAGAGCTTCTTTTGCAATTCGTACTTCTGAGATCTAAGGTTAGATATGTGAAAGTCGTTCAATTTCAACATCATGTTATAAGGATCCAATCCTTTGTTCTGACAAAGAAATTGAGGAGTCATTGCAGCAAGCATGACAGATTGAGCGGTAAAGTTATCATCTCGATGAGTCTTCCAAAGCTCATGATCAACTAGTCGCTCAAGTTCGAGCTCAGGCCCGATAGGTCTATCTATAACATAGAGCAACTTCTCGGCTCCCAGGACTATCCTGAGATTCATCTCCCAATCTGGAAAATTAGAGTCATTAAAGACATTGTCACCCATGATGATGTCTCTAACGCAAATCTTTCCAGCCATCTCGATTGCAATAGTCATACTATCCAATCAATGATATGGGGTACACTCAAAATGTAATGGTTACTATAGTCTAACTATATAACTAACTACAAGTGGAGTAGAATCTTGTACAATCTAACTGTTCAAAGAAAGCAATAAAATAAATATTAGTCCAACTAATATAAATAATAACGATAAATAATAAAAGAGCGCGTATTAGCGAGTATTAAATGAAATTGCAAATTTAATACTGGCCTCCCACTATTTTTCGGCGAGCCTCTAACCCTCTGTTGAGTACTCAGGAAACACAGTTTCCTAGTGGGCTAGGATCCCGTTAAATAACACACAACCTTGACTTTGGCCAACAAGCTGTATGAAACTTAACTAGGTAGATCTCTAAGATCAATTGGATCCCATCCAATTCCTAGATCCGGTAGGTCGACCTCCAAGTCCAAAACATATATCCAATATATTTCCTAACCTTTTCCTCTGAATCAACTAAGTCTTGGCTTTGGCTCAACAAGCTTAATGATTCAAGTTAAGTGTGACCCTTTTGTCAGTGGGAAAGCTTCGTAATCCACGTCGATGTATAGAAGTGACCTCGACTTTGGCCAACAAGTTACAACTGCCTAAGACATGTGATATATAACAAAGCTTTCGTGGTTCAAACACATCAACGATGGACAATGATCTTTTCTTTGGCCAACAAATCAAAGTCAATCTTGGATCTTGAGAGAGAACCACTCAATGGAAGGAAAACGCTTAATATTAAAGTGATGGTTTTTTAGTAAATTGGCAACCAATTTATTATCTTTGATTAGGTCTCATCATACACCCTTAAAAATGCATTCTAAAAGAATAATAAGGCGCGATAAATTTTAATAATGATATACGGATGGATATATAATATAATTTGTTCCTGAAACAAATCTCACTCTTTCCTCTCTCCCACTATCACTTTACATTCTTCTACCCAATTACATAATACATAAAGAAACCTCATTTGCATTGAGGGGAATTTATGTGAAGAGAAATACAAAGAGATAAGGAGGTGAAAGGCTGGACACGCAGGTCCAATTTCAAATAAGTACCATACTTACAACAATTTCCAAAATTGCCCCCACCCAACTAATATCCATCTGATATACATTATTCATATAATACATCCAAGTATTCACACATAGCATGTTGTTCAATAAATCTAATCAAATTAATTAATCTTCAATTAATGACCATCCAATGTTCATACAACGATTTGATTTGCACGAGTCCAACTCGTTTAAGAATAAATACTCAAAGTAAATGTTCTTGAATAATATCGAACTACAATTTTAAATCCAATTTAAATTATACAAATACTAATTCATGTTTAATTCCAAATTAAATAATTACACTTATAATTCAATACTAATTATAATGCAATATAAATAATTAATCACACATGCATAATGCAAAATGAATAACTAAACAGGTAAAAATGCATAAAATATAAAGAAAGAGGTCGACACATATATGAGTATTTCCCGAGTAGCATGTGGAGTTATATCCCAAGTACAAACTGCACTACCGTCCATTCAGATTTGGCTACGAAATTTACGTCTGGGTTTCCATCCGATATACCACAAGGGATATTGACACACATAATCATCAATGAAACGTGAACGGACATAAAAAATAGACACGAGATAATATAACAATACATATACGTATAATCATCAACATGACCAAACATAAACAAAATAAAGGCGAAATAATAAAATAACAATAAAAGTGAATAAATAGATAAAAATAGACAACGAAATGCCAAAGAAGAAATTTGGCCAGAGATTTGGCTATTTTTTAATGTAGGGCTTCACATACACGGCTGGACGTATTTCACGCCCAGCCAGGCATACAGCACATAAAACTATGAAATTAAATATGGTAAGGGTGCCCTCAGGTCTTACATTTTAAGTTGCTTTCTCGGAAGTGCTTTAGGCCTCGCCGGAAGGATCGAAGCTTGGTTTCAAGGTTTGGTTCGCTGTTTCTGGTTGCTGGTTCGCTATTTTTTGCTACTGGTTCGCTGTTTCTGGTTCGCCGCTTCATGATTTTTGGTTTGCTGTTTCGGTTTCTGGTTTGCTATTTCAATTTCTGGTTGATGTTTCAAGGTTTTTGGTTGCTATTTCACGGTTTTTTGAACGTTCTGGTTTGGTCTTCTGCTTCACAGTTTTTCCTTTCTTTTCTCTTTTCTCTCTCGATTTTTTTGTTGTTATTTTTCATCTCTATATTTTTTTTTACATATTCTCTCTATTTTTTCGGTAATTCTCCTTTGTTTTTTCGTTCTTCCTCTATTTTTTCTCATGGTTTCTCACTCTCTGTTTTTCGTTTTCCTCTCTTTTTTCCCGTTGTTTCTAACTCTATGTTTTTCATTTTCCTCTCTCTCTCTATTTTTTGTTTTTCCTCTCTTTTCTTCCCCATTTGGCCGGTCCTCTTCTTTGTTTTTTATAGTTGCTGCTTACTAGGGTTGCCGCCACTCTCCTCCTTTTTTTGTCAAGATTTCCTTTCCATATATGGTGTTTAAGGGATTTATATGGGAAACTCAAATCACTTATATTAGGAAGTGAGAATCCTTTCTAGTTTGGGTCTAGGATCTTACATATTTGGCAAGAAGGGGATTTCAAATCCTTGTTAAGTTTGGAAAGAATGGGATTTCAAATATTTGTTAATTTTGGCTAGTGATGAGGGGATTTCCGTGCGTGGGGTTTTGGGCTGCATGGGCCGAGGCTAAGGTTTGAAGCATAGGCTTGACTGAGTGAATCCGAAGTGGGCTAGTGAGTCTGAATCCGATGAGGGGCTAATTTTGGAGGTTTTCCTTCCTTCTGGCTTTTTTTTCGCATCTTCCGTAACTTTTCAGGTAGTGCCTCCATACAAGGCTTATCATCGGCTCATGTAAAAATATAATGTCTACAGTCTCACCCACTTTGATGGGGCTTGTGCAGTGTGTGACAGTGACAACCTTATCAAAGTCATGCAAGCATTTTTATTTACCTGATCCGTCCTCATTCCCGAGGCTCTTTGCTCGTCCTCATTCCTGAGGTTGTTCTCTATTCTTGAAGTTGCTCATCCTCATTCCCGAGGTTGTTCTCTATTCTTGGAGTTGCTCATCCTCATTCCCGAGGTTCCTCTCCATTCTTGGAGTTGGTCATCCTCATTCCCGAGGTCCTCTCTGTTCTTGGAGCTGTTCATCCTTATTCCCGAGGTTCTTCTCCATTCTTGAAGTTCGTCTCCATTCTTGGAGTTGCTCGTCCTCATTCCTGAGGTTCCTCTATTCCTCTCCATTCTCGGATTTCATCTCCATTCTTGGAGTTGCTCGTCCTCATTCCCGAGGTTGCTATATTCCTCTCCATTCTCGGAGTTCGTCTCCATTCTTGGAGTTGCTCATCCTCATTCCTGAGGTCCTCTATTCCTCTCCATTCTCAGAGTTTGTCTCCATTCTTAGAGTTGCTCGTCTTTATTCCCGAGGTTTCTCTCCATTCTTGGAGTTGCTTATCCTTGCCGTTTTTTCTTTTTCTTCAAAGCCTGCGAACACAAAACAAAAATTATGTGTATGTGACATGTGTGCATGTATGCATGGATGCATTCCTTATTCTGATGGGGTTTCTTTGTCCTATTGGCTTGATGTCATCCTTGATTAGGCTTTCCTTGCACTAGAGGGTATTCTTCACCCCTTTAGGATTCCTTTTGGCCTTTGGTGCCTTTTGCCTATAAAAAGTTTTGGTCGCCTACTTGGCCTGCTTATAGTTTCCATCTACCAATTCTCCTCTGGTGATTGCTCAGTTCTTTTTGGTCCCATGGCTCAAGATCCCGTTGTGTCCCTTATTAACGGGGTGGTAGACTGGTCATCCCTAGACCTGGCTCAGCTTTCTGCTCTCCGCTATCTGCACCGGGTCAATATGGATTACGCCTTTTTGAAAGCGGCCTTATCCTTTTGGGATACTGAAAATCATATCTTCTGATTTCCAGATTTCGAAATATGCCCTCCCTGAGGAGTTTGTTGACATTCTCGGATTGCATTTTTCTCCTACTACTTTTCCAATGATGTCGCGTTTCCAATGTCAATACTCTCGAGAAGCCTCCGAAGATTTCTTTTGATGTCTTGAAGATGCGGAAAAGATAATGCCTTGTGCTTCGTCCATTGATTTACAGGTCCTTTATGTGTATCTTCCAGTATGAAGGTAATGTCCCATCCCTGGAGGAGTGTAGTATTATTCTACATCTTGGCCCAATACCACTTAGTGGGTTGTGATAGTACGAGAGGAGACTATCATTTATTGCACATCATCGAGGGAATCTGATGTGGTCTTGATCCTTCCTCCATTATCTTGGCCGAGATGCTTCACGATTTAGACATGATAAAACGCCATCCTGTAAGCCGGTTTCTTGGGAGTCCCCTTGTTTTGCAGGTTCGTTCTATATTTTGCCTAAGTTATCCTTTCAGATTTTCAACTTAGCGGATTGCTCTATCTCTCTTGAGTCGCCTTTTCAGGTTCTCAACTCAGCGAGCTAAAAAGTTTTCCTTTTTTTTTTCCTTTTATTTCAGATCTGGTTGCAAGACAAGTTAAGGCTTATGGTTCCTCCTCCGGCTCTTGTCTTTATTTCTTATGGCCCTCGTCACCACCTTGCTGAGGACTTAATGAAGAAAGACATTCCTTATATGGAATGGCATAAGTGGCTGCTGTGCCTTACTATTGCAAACATCACGTGGATGTGTCCTTGGTGGAGTCTTAGTAATGTCACCATGGATTTCCTCGGGTATTGCGTACCCCTTCCCGGCCTGCACTCCAGCTCGTTCTATCTTCCCGCCAGGGTTCCTCGACAATATAGGTGTCTCCATAACCCTGTTCCTGGACAGCGTACTTTCCAAAGTGGGACCCTATCTCTCCGCCTCTTGGACCATTTCCAGACCAAATGGTCTCAGTGTTGAACGTGGCCCGTCGCTGCTCTGGGGCCTCCCATCGCTCATTCTCCTTGGCCCAACATCCAAGAAATAAAAGACGTGATTTGTAATTACTTGACTCTAATCTTTCCCGGTTAGCTTGGATTTATGCAGTCTTTGATCATCTTGAACATTTGTTTCAATAAAGGCATTTGCATTACTTCTTAGTACATATGTAGAAAATAATGAATTGCATTGCGAGGATACCTCTGTCACTAACTATTCCTCACAAATTTTACAATTAACCATTTTTCTTGCTCACTCATGCTCTATATTTTGCTTGGGCTGTCTTTTGCGGATATTCAAGCCAACGAGCCCTTTTTTTTAATGCAAAGTATTGTTTCAGTTTGTCCACGTTGATGGGTTTTGTGAACTCATTCCCTTCCAAATTTGACAGTCTCACTGCCCCATTCCCGTCACCTTTTGACTAGGTAGGGCCATTCCCAATTGGGCCTGAACTTTCCCCGTGGGTCCATTATCAGTGGCTTCGAATGCTTGAGCACTAGATCACCTTCCCTGATCTTGGTGGGACTCACATTCTTGTTGAACGCTCGGGCCAACCTTTTCTGGTACAGTTGAATGTGGTATAAGTGCAGGACATAGAAATCGACGACGCTGTTCTAGGCTCGCGGCCTAGTTAGGAGTACGAAATAGCTCGCGGGGAACTAAACCGGAGAAATAACATGGAGTCGCCACCCGGTGTGAACCGCGACAAAGATTTAAGGCCGCACTCACCCCTCGCAAGGGAAGACCTCAAACATGTTGGGTTCGGAATGGTCCCTTACTTATGCTACTTGTAATGATGTGATTTGTGCAATATCTTAACCGAATCTACGCAACATGCTCAAGAACAACCTATATCTAGTTCATGTTCATAAAGATAAATCATATGTCTAAGTTTGCATGCTTGGAAAGTAAGTCCTAATAACACATGACAACATACGGCAATCTTATTAACATATTTCAATTATATAATGTGAAAAGCAAACAACAACATAAACCTAATGCAAATTCCAAATGCAAAACAAATAACTACTCATGCTTAAAAATAAACAACTAAATCATGCTTAAAAAATAAATAACATACTAGCAACCTAATCATGCTCAAATACAAAATTTGGATGAAACGAAATATGTCTCTCAAGCGGTACGTGGCATTGTATCCCGAGTGCAAACCACAATACCGTCCATTTGGATTCGGCTACATAATTTACGTCCGAGTTTCCATCCGATATACCACAAAAGAGAACACGCTTTCTGATCATCCGGAATTCACATCATGCATCAATAAATGACTCTCATGCGATAATATATTAAAATACAATAAAATAAAAAAATGAAACATAATAAGTAAAAAGGGTGCCCTCAGGTCTAACCTCTTTTCTTGTTTCTCGAAAGCACGTTACACGGCCGTCGGAAGGGTTGATGTTCCGTAACTTTTCCGATTCACTAATCCAATATTTTTTCTCGATGTTTCACTGTTTGGGTTGTTGTTTTCACTCCGTTTTGCTGCTATTTTCGTTGTTTTTTTTTGTCACTGTTTTAAGGTAAATATGGGACTGTTTTGGGGTATTTTAAGGTGCAATTTTGGGTAGTTTTTAGGTGCAGTTTATGCGTGAATGGATGGGTGATTTTTGGGTATGTTTTCAGGTGCAGTTTTAGGTTAATTCAGGGACTGTTTTGGGTTAATTCGGGGACTGTTTTGGTCATTTTTTTAGGTAGTTTGGCGTGGTTTATGGGAAGGCAGTTTGGTGTGAAGGCTATTGGTGTGTGAATGGGTAATGGGTGTACTGGCTGTTGGTGCGTGAAGGCTCTTTGTACGTGAATGTTGAAGGAGGCAGGTGGCCGTGAGCAGGGCTGTTGAACGTACATATTTGATTTTTGAAGTTGAGGGACTGCTATGGAGTATATTAGGCGTGAGTGGGCTGTTGAAGGCTGAGTGGGCAGGTGCTACGTGTGAGTGTGAGGAGGGTTTAGTGTCTGGCTTATGGGCTGCTTGAGGGTTGAGTGAGCAGGTGGCTAGGTGCAAAGGGGCAGATGTTGATGCATGGGGTTTGTGACGTTGAGTTGAGGGCTAGTGTAGTGAGTTATGGCTAAGTGTGAAGTGGCAGTGAGGGTGTATAGGCGTGAGGGGTATAGGCCGTGAATGGCTTAGGATTTTTGGAGGAGGGCAGCCGTGAATAGAATAGAGGAGAGGAGAGAGAGAGTTTGGAACCGAGAACTACTAGGGTTTATTTGGTGTTGTTTTTTGAGAGAAGAGGGGGCGTGAATGCTAGGGTGGTTTTGTGAGATTTTTTGTGAGTAAGATGAATGAGCTTGGGGTTTCAAGGTTGGTTTGTGGTTCTTTTTATAGGCAAATGTTGGGGGTTGTTCTTGTATGAAAAAGGAAGGTATTTTGTAATTATGGGAATATCTTTTAATTAGTGTGTCTTAAGGAAAATTCTCTTAATTAGGGATGTGATTTGGTTTGATTAGATTTGATCTCTTTTAATTAGGAATATGATTGGATTTGATTTGATTTGATTTAATTTAATTTAATTTTGAATGTGATTTATTTAATTTAAGAATAGGGATTTGATTTGATTTGTTTAATTTAGGCATGTGATTTATTTAAATTATTTGGATTGGGCTTTGGTGGGCTTGGTGTGTGACTTGCGGGGGTTTGGGCTAAGGATGTGTTTTAAAACAGAGGTCCAACAAGCGAACCCAAAGCTAAACAAGCAAATTAAATCCAACAAAATGTCAATATCTGACTCTTCCCTTCCGACGTCCGTTTCCCGCGGCTTCCACAATCTAAAAAGGTAGTGTCTCCAAACGAGACTCATCATCGGGACTTATATGCAAAAATACAGTGCCTACAATAAGGCCTTTATCATTTTCTCATCCAATAGTGCGAGCTATTCGAACCTCTGTGAGACATATTCCTACTCAGGCAATCCTGCATCTGTTAGTACTCGCATTGATTGTATCTCTATTTCCACTAATAACACTGCCTTCATCCCGTAAACCAGAGCATAGGGTGTGGCTCCCGTTGCTATTATCACCGAAGTTCTATACCCACACAGGCCATACATCAGTTTGTCAGCCTAATCTTTATAACTTTCCGTTATCTTAGCTAGTATTTTCTTTATGGTTTTGTTGGCCGCCTCTACCGCCCATTAGCCTGTGGCGTTTAAGGTGATGCTTTGTTATGCCGTATCCCGTACTTCTGCAACATCGCATTTGTTTCTCTCTGAAATTGGACTCCATTGTCTGTCACTACGTGATGTGGCATTCCGTATCGACATCTATATTATGGGCTATGAACTTGGCCATCTGCTTCACCGTAACATTACGAAATGACTCAGCTTCCACCCATTTCGAAAAATAGTCTACCGCTACTATTATGAAGCGGTGTCCATTTGATGAATATAGCCTGATTTCTCCAATCATGCCAATACCCCACGCTGAGAAAGGCCATGGTTTTGACAGTCCATTCAATTCCGTAGGTGGTAGATGGTTTAAATTTCCGTGTGCCTGGCAATCGTGACAGTGCTTCACCCGCTTTGCGCAGTCAGCTTCCATGGTCGATAAGTAAAATCCCTATCTCACTATCTTGCAAGAGAAATTCAATCCATTCATTTGCGGTCCACACACTCTAGTGTGCACCTCTTCCATCACCTTCTGGGCCTCTTATTCTCTTCAACATTTCAGTTGGACGCCATTGGCTTGCCTTTTGTACAACTCTTCCCTCAAACTCACATATTAGGAAGCCAATTTCTGAATGGATATTTTGTCTTTCTTGCCCACTCCTTCTGGGGATTCTCCCAATTCTAGATAATGCAGAATGTCATAGTACCACAGCTTCCCATCGTCGACTTCTTCTTCCAAAATTCTTTCTATCTCATAACTATGTCTACTAGCTGTTGTTAGCACAAGGGGTTTCATTACCAGTTTTTCTGGGCTTTCGCAGTTGCAGCTATGGTGGCTAGTGTGTCCGCCATTTGGTTCTCTTCTCGTGGCAAGTGCTGGAATTTACAGTCGGGGAACCTGTACCAACTTCCTAAGATGGAGTAGTAGGGTTTGCATTGGGAAGCGGCCACGAGTGCGCATCGGAAAATCAAAAAAAATCAAATTATGATGCCGCTATCCATTTGCCCAAGACCCATTTATTTTGATTATTCTACAAGCCTAGGCATGTTACTATATATTCTAAGCTTAAAAAACTCATAAAACATGCAAATAACATAAACCTAAACATGCTAACTATCATATGAACTCTAATTAAAATAAAGAAAGAAAAAATACTTACTTGAACCGAATACTCCTCCAGTCCTCCCTCTAATCTACAAGCTTTTCTCGAACTCAGCAAGCTCTTCCATGTTCTAAAGAGCCACCCAAATGTGTGGCCTCCAAAGGTGCACACACCAAAGCCAAAACTCAACGGCAAGACTACGCCTTGAGTGCACGAGTATTTTACCCTTGGTGTTAGCCTAGGCAAAAACCTCAAATTTTTTAACTCGAGGTTCCTCTAGTCAATTAGACTTAAGGATCCTCAAAATCAGTGGCTTACTCTTAAACTTTAGAGTTGCTCACTTATATAAACCCAAGATATGAAAGGTTTGGTGCAAAAATTTGTAAAGAATTCATTGGGTTTATATAGGTGCTCCAAAGACAACAAAATAATTAAGAATCCGATGTGGGAAAAATGCTAATTTAATCTTAGCCATTGGATCTTAATTTAGTTGTTTAATGAGATTATAAAACCATAATAAGAGTTTGGGCTGAATTGGAATTCAAAACAAATAACAAATAAAAAAAAAATTACTATTCATATTACTATTCACTTTTTATTTATTTATTTATTTATTCCAATTCCAAAAGTACCCATATCGTCATTCACCAATCCCTAAGCCATTATGGAACCTCATAAATGATTTGTTCAATAATTAACACATTGAACCATTTATGAACAATTCCTACAGCAATCATATATGCTATTAAATTTGTACTATGCATTGTTAACCATTGATTTCGACTATCTTGTGTGTGACCTTTTAGGTTCCCCTATAGTTGGACATGAAATGAATCGTGATAATTTAATCGAACATAAATTATCCTCCGATCAGATGGTCGTTCGATTTAATGACCAAGGTTGACATCTAGCAACATGCCAAGGCCCCCAACTAAGAAGGAAAGATATATATACCCATTCTGTATGTGATTTACATATGATACGGTCCCCCGCCTCACTGTATCCCCACCGTTTGACCTAGGGTATGGAAAGTGTCTACCCATATAGTTAAAGGTATGATGTTGATAGTGTCATGAATCGTGCTAGCCCAATTCTTATGATTCTTCCGCTGCGGCCACAGTCTCAAGCACTGATCACACATATCAACCCGTGAACTGGAATACTACTCTTATAAGAAAATATTATCCGAGAGAGTGGCGATTCTCTGTTGTATCTTTACACACTTCATGTGTTTCAACAAATGACCCAATCATACCCTTATGACCGGATCTTTTGATCTGGGAAAGGAGAATGTCAAAGTTATTTGATCCACACATAAGATTGTAAGGACCTAAAGTCTAAGGACTAGTCATACAATCGATACATGAAATTTCTCACAGACACATGGGATAAACACTCCATGTGAAAACTTTCGACTGTCAGTTCGATGGACACGAGCAACTCATGCATCCATGTGATACACCAAGTGGACGAATCTCTGCTAGTAGCCTATGAGATCGGCTACCCCACTTAAGGGTGGATCATATCATCATGCTAGTCTCTCCGCTCTGTGAACGCCCAGATTATTCCCAAAATTATAACTATGAACGTTTGAGTGTAATGATTCTCATAAGGCGTGGAAGCCATCATCTTATTACTCCAAGGGCTTTATTACAGTGTTTGATTATTCATATAAGTTATGTAAGACACGTATAATAAAGATTGCCATTTTATTAATTAATGAAAATATTACAAATACATGTATATATAGCCCATCCACAAGTTGGGTATATGGCATATCCCTAACAATCTCCCATTTGCACTATAGCCAACTGGTATGAATCTGGACATCATATTCTCGGGTGTGCCTATCATGCTTTTGTTGGGTCAGCCCTTTAGTCAGAGAATCTGCAAGATTATCTTCTATGGGTATTTTCTCTATAATAACTTCTTTTCTCTCAACAATCTCCTTGATGAGATGAAATCGCCTGAGTACATGCTTGGATTTCTGGTGGGACCTGTTGGGGTTGGTGCTCAGATAGCCAATTCTCAGTTGTATTTCTTTATGAATACTTCTGTAAAACGTTATTATTATGAATAATTTATGCAGTTTCTATAATATAATATATCTTTTAATATGGTAAAGACGTAATGACCTTGGAATGACTAGTCATGATGCTGTTGCAAAAGCGTCGCAACTGTCATTGAGTTGTATCATGACATTGTCATTCTCAGACAGTTCATGGTCAAGGTTTACTCTTCTTGGTCAGTATAGTAAACCCGTTGATACCAGTACATGTTGTTTTCAGGAATATATGATTCCAATTGTTTCTCAATGAACCATAAGTCTTGGAGACTAGTATAGACGTGTAGGTGTTTATAGCGGATAAAACACTGAACAACTCACCAAATATTCTTAATGGATGGTACACCAACGTCAAGAAGAATCTTATCGGGTTTAGTAGCACTTGAGATTGCTAATAGAGACGTCGTCGGGATAGTCCCTATAGAGATTTGACGTTTACAGATATATCTCTAGGATATATCAGGATACCTGTGACGGAGGAATTATACATTTGCCATGACCTCGACCTGTATGATTCAGCGAGTTTATCCGTGTTCGTTATAATTTACGGGTGGATAAATTATGGACACGAAATTAGATTTCGTGACGGATGTGCCTGAATCTAGAGAGTCTCATTAATGAAATATACACGTAGAGCACTAGGGCAACATTTATAAATAATATTGATTATTTATTAGTCGTTTAAAAGTTAAACGCAAAAGTACATGTGTAGGGACCCGATAGTCATTTCGTGATTTTTCTGTATTTGCATTTAATGTTAGCTTTTATCAAATACACATTAATTAATTGTCAAATTGAGATATTTGACTAATATCACAAATATATATGTATTTAATATTAATGTAAATATAATACATATATTAATATATTTGTAGTTAAATAATTATTTAATTGTTAAATAATTAAATTAATCAAAATATAAATATCCTAAGTTGAGATATTATTTGGAGATGCTTTAAGTTGCAATTTTTGACTTGCTTTATTTCATTAATGTTGTAATGATTCAAATAACAAGTTGGCAAGTTGAACTTTAATGAAACAAAAAATAAATATCTTGATATTTTTGTATATACCATTCGGACAAGGCTAAATAAAATGGTATATATTGATTTGTTTTCATATAGGGTTTCATTCAAGTTAAAACCTTTACTAAAACTCCATTAAAAGAATGAAAAAGAAGCTTGAGACAAATGAAAGAAAGACAAAGAAAAAGCTTGGATTTAATTAAGTATTTCCAATCTTCTATTAGAGAGAAAAATGTTCCTCTTGTTCTGGGCTTCATCTTGTGATGTTCTTATGTTTTTATATTCTTTATTCCTTGTATTTTTGGATGATGGAAGTTTTGCAATGGGTTGAGCATGTATAAAAGGTCATAGAATGCTTCTAATTTGTTAATAAGCATTCTTTTGATGGTTTTGGAAACTTGTTGCTAATCTAGAGTTATTTACCCACTCTTAAATGACCTATATTTGTTCTATAGTTGTTTCATTGTGGTGAGGCTTGATTTTAATGGAAGAAGAACATGATTGAAGTATTGGATTTAAACAATTGGTCTAATTTGTCCAATTTGAAGAAATTGGAAAAATTAGGGTTTGAGACCACTTTCAAATTTGGGGCTTCATTTATGTTGTGTATTTGGATGTGTATATGATATATACAAAATCTTATGTTTATTGGATTTCATTTGGGTGTGTTTTGAACATTGAAAATACAAAATGCACATTTTGGAAATATATAGGGGCTCACGGAAATTTGGGCAAAATTTGGGGTTCATGTTGCAATTTGATTTTTGATGTGTATGACATGTTAAAATCATCTTAGAAATGATTTAGAATCATCCAAACTCGTTTCGAACAATTTTGGATTAAAATGAACAAATTCTAATGTTTAGAGGTAATTCGGTAATTACACAAAAATATGATTTGTTGTGTAATATTTCATAATTTGATAATTGGATAATTAAATAAATAAGTTTATTTAATTAATTTGAGAAAAAGTTTTGAAATCGGAAAATTTTGATTTTCCACTATTCCGCTGTGTTACCGGATTTCCGCTCCTTAAACCCCTTCAGGACCTTGGTTCCTTTGATTGATAAATGGCGCCCGTATTGTCACAGTACATCGTGACGCCATTTTTTATCGTGGGAAGCACTTCCAGCTCCGTGATGAACTTCTTTATCCAGATTGCTTCTTTAGCTACTTCAGATGCTGCAATATACTCGGCTTCAGTGGTGGAGTCCGCTGTAGTTGACTGCTTTGAGCTTTTCGAACGGAAAGCTTCGCCATTCAAAGTAAACAAATATCCTATTTGTGATCTGCTATCATCCTTATCGGTCTGAAAGCTCGCATCATAGTAACTAATGACTTTCATCTTAGAACAATCTTCGTATGTCAAAAACACATCCTTAGTTCTTCTCATATACTTGAGGATTATTTTGATAGCTGCCTAGTATTGCTCACCAGGATTTTCCTGATACCTGCTCGTTATGCTAAGAGCATAAGAGACATCAGGTCTTGTACACAACATGGCGTACATGATCGATCCTATTGCTAAAGCATGAATAATCATACTCATACGCTCTCTAACTGAATGAGTATGTGGACATTGCTCCTTAGATAATTTGATTCCATGAAAAGTAGGTAAATTACCTCTTTTGGAATCTTCCATTTTGAATCTTTTCAAAACTTTATCTATGTATGTAGATTGAGAAAGTCCTAACAACCTCTTAGATCTATTACAATATATCTTCAGGCCGAGGATGTAGGCTGCTTCTTCCAAATCTTTCATGGAGAAATTCTGGGATAACCATTGCTTGGTGGCTTGCATCATGGGAATATCATTCCCAATTATTAATATGTCATCGACATATAATACAAGAAACACAACAACACTCCCACTACTTTTCCTATAAAACAAGGCTCGTCTACATTTTTGATGAAGTCAAATTCTTTGATTGTCTCATCGAATCGTATATTCCAACTTATGGAAGCTTGCTTGAGTCCATAAATGGATCGTTTAAGCTTGCATAATTTATTATGATCATCCTTAGATGCAAACCCCTCAGGTTGTGTTATATAGACTTCCTTACGAGGTTCCCATTAAGGAAAGTTGTTTTGACATCCATCTGCCAAATCTCATAATCAAAGTATGCAGCTAGTGCCAGTAAAATTCGAATGGACTTTATCATTGCAACAGGCGAGAAGGTTTCGTCATAGTCAATTCCTTGGATTTGTCTATAACCTTTCACCACCAACCTAGCCTTATAGGTTTGGATGTTGCCTTCTTCATTAGTTTTACGATTGTAAATCCACTTGCAGCTTATGGGTTTTATCCATTTAGGTGCATCCACCAGGTCTCAGACTTGATTCTGATACATAGAGTCTATTTCAGATTTCATGGCCTCAAGCCACTTGACTGAATCAATGTCACGCATTGCTTCGTCATAACCGGTGGGATCATCATCATTATCTTTCAGGCTAATATTTCCCTACCAGACCTTCTAAGTTCATAACCTTGTGGTTGTTATGTCGCTGCCCTTTCGAGGGGCCTGGGGTTTAGTTCTATGTTAGTTTGTTCTTCTCGTACCTCATTGAGGTCAAGTCTACTCCCACTATATTTCTTGAGAAGGAATTCATTCTCCAGAAATTTAGCATTTCGTGAGACAAATGTTCTTTGTTCATTTGGTATATAGAACACGTATTCTCTTGAGTTCAAGGCATATCCAACAAAATTACATTTAATTGCTCTATCATCAAATTTGTTAGTTTATGTGAGCTTAACATATGCGTCACATCCCCAAACTCTTAGATAACTAAGACTAAGACGTTTCCCATACCATAACTCATATGGTGTTTGACTAACAGTCTTGGAAGGAACTTGGTTTAGTAGTAGTGTTGCAGTTTCTAAAGCAATACCCCAAAATCAAAGAGGTAGATCCGTGTCTAGCATCATTAATCGGACCATATCTAATAATGTCCGATTTCTCTTTTCGGAGACCCCATTATGCTGTGGAGTTCCCGGAGGAGTCCACTGGGAAACAATGCCATTTTCTCTCAAGTAATCTTGAAATTCGTTGCCTAAGTATTCACCACCTGGTCATACCTTAGTGACTTAAACTTTTATTAAGCTGGTTTTCTACTTCAGCTTTGAAGTCTTTGAATTTCTCAAAGGCTTTAGATTTGTACCGCATAAGGTACACATACCATATCGCGAGTGATCATCGATAAAGGTAATAAAGTATGAGAATCCACATCTAGCGGTAACTGACGTTGGTCCGCATACATCAGAGTGTATAAGTTCTAATGTCTCCGCCGCACGTTGTTATTTACCTTTGAAGGGTAATTTGGTCATTTTCCCAAGTAAACAAGACTCACAAGTTCCATAAGGTTCATATTTGAAGGGTCTGAAATACCCATCCTTATGTACCTTAGTTAATCTTGTTTCATTGATATGACCTAAGAGATTGTGCCATAAAAGTGATTCATTGAGATTATTCGAGTTAACGTTGTATATATTAGAGGTTTAACATTATTTGTTAGTTTGTAAGACATAAATACCATTATTCAAAATACCATCTCCACATTTTATTTCATTGAAATAAATAGAACATTCATTACAACTTATTAGACATGAAAAGCCTTTATTACATAAATAAGAAATTGAAATGATGTTCTTTACTAGAGAAGGTACATAAACACAATCTTCTAAGTCTAAAACTAAACCATTCGGCAAAACTAATGAATAAGTTCCCACGCACAATGTAGCTAGTTTTGCTCCATTACCCATGCGTAAGTCAACCTCCCCATGACAGAGTCTCCTACTATTTCTTAAGCCCTGCACATTGTGACACAAGTGAGTCCCACAACCGGTGTCTAGCACCCAAGTAGAAGGTTCAGAGTTTTGAGAATATAGTTCAATCATATACAACATACCTGAAGCATTGGGCTTCTTGGACTCTTGGGCTTCCCTAGCTTCATTGGCTTTCAAGGATCTGCAGTATTTCTTCCAATGACCATTCTTTCAACAAAAGAAACATTTCCTTTTTTCCCTTTTTCTTCTCCACCTTACCATCGGGCTTTAGGTGATCTGGAGCCTTGGCCTTGCCCTTATTTTTCTTTGGGCCTCGTGGCTTCAGGTCCGTACCTGTAAGCATGACGGAGGTTTTAAGCTCCGGTTTCAAGTCATTCTCTATTTCCTTTATCAGATTGTGTAATTATGCTAAACTAGTTTCTTTATCAGACAGATGAAACTGCATTATAAAGTTAGAGAAGTCTTTTGGTAAGGACTGAAGAATTAGATCGTGACCTATCTCATGATCCATGATGAACCTGAGGTTGGCCAATTTTTCAATGAGGCCAATCATCTTAAGCACATGTCCACTTACAGATTCTTCCTTATACCTTGTTTTGAATAAGGCACATGACACTTGAAATCTCACGGTATGAACAGAAGTTGCATACAACTCCTTCAAGTGAAAGATGATGGTTTGAGTATCCATATCTTCGTGAGCTTTCTGAAGTTCATCCGACATAGAGCCAAGCATTATGCAACTACTTGCTCATCATCATCGACATGTTTCTTCCAAGCATCAAATGTATTTTGGTCAGCATCTTCCGCGGGTTCAGGGGGAAATGGTCTTTCAAGAACATAGAAAATCTTTTCTTGTCGTAAGATATTTTTAAGGTTTCTAAACCAGTCATTGTAGTTGTTCCCTTTGAGCTTATGCTAATCAATGATGGAACGAAGTGATACGCTATTTTCCATTTGAATGTTTGTGAAATATTTTAACCCACCTGTTAAGAGAGAATGTTAAAATTAGGAATATGTTTTCATTAATGTTTCATATAACATGGGTTTTTAATATTATGAAGTTGCTCCCACTCAATTTTTTTAAAATATTAAGCAAATCACATCAACCATAATATGATGGATTTCTTATGGGCAAAGATCTCATTATCATTATTTCATAACTCCGACTAGGGCCGGTCGTTATAAAATACGATAATTAGGTAGGTTCTCAACCAATTTATGATATAAATCACATTCCTTGATCATTGGGTTAGGCAATCAAACATGACATAGCTTATGCTAATCCTTGTGGGCACCCACTAAGTTATAAGACCACGCTTAAGGTTCGCTGCGTCTTATGACTCAAAAAAGTCAAACCATTGTCAATAGTACGATTTATGGACAAATGGTATGGTCAGTCTGGTAAAGCCTAGTCCTACCAATACGGTTTAAGCCCTTTGGGTCTATACTTTACAATGGGAGGCAAATTTTAGACTTAAATTATTATTGAGGATTTTAGCAAGTTTAAGTGAATATCTGTCCAATGGATTCCTCTATTGAAAATTCCCCAAAGGGAAGGTGGAGCGAAATCTCTTAAATACCCTTACCTCTTAGGCTCTTACTGCCTTGGTGACAGGAATAAACAATAGATCCTCCAAATTAGTCCAACATTTTAAATATGCTTTAAGGTAAGCTTTGAGTAAATGATTATCTAGATGTCTTCATAGCTTTTCCTTTTGGCTATAAAAATGTAGTGAGTGAAGGAAGACACCAAATCATTATCTAACTCTAGTAATACCTTTGGTTAAATTAACTTTAGTTTGGAAAGTTTTATTAACGCCTTGGTCCCACCCCACTTGTATCTTTTATAATGTCTTTTATTATAAACACGTGATTTATATTTATTAGCCTTAAAGGTAATAAATCTCTAAGTTCATCACGGAATAATTACTTAGCTAAGGGATAAGCAATACACTCTCTATTTCCTTAGAAAGCCTCAAGATGTTTACACCCTAAAATAATCATGCCAATTCTAATCATACATAGAATCATCAAGCATATGAGTTTTAATATGTTGGAATTATTTTAGGCATTAAATAACTTTGATTAATATTTAATTATGATATTGCATTTTATTTTATTCAAATAAATTTACTATTAACATTTTTTACAGATGCGTGAACTTTAAATGCAATTTCACAATTCAAATCTTAACCAAATCATGCAACACTTGTGCCTAAAATTAAGTTCAGGGTGTTACTTTCCAACGAGATTTTACACACCCAATTTCGAGTTCAAATGAGAGAGAACTAATCAAAACAAAAACGGCGCACTGATACCAATATTGGGAAGCGGCCGCGAGTTCGCAGCGGAAAATCAAGAAAAAATCAAATTATGATGCTGCTATCCCTTTGCCCAAGACCCATTTGTTTGATTGTTCTACAAGCCTAGGCATGTTACTATATATTCTAAGCATAAAAAACTCATAAAAAATGCAAAGAACATAAACCTAAACATGCTAATTATCATAAGAACTCTAATTAAAATAAAGAAAGAAAAAGACTTACTTGAACCGAAGACTCCTCCAATCCTCCCTCCAATCTACAAGCTTTTCTCGAACTCAGCAAGCTCTTCCACGTTCCAAAGAGCCACCCAAGTGTGTGGCCTCCAAAGGTGCACACACCAAAGCCAAAACTCAACGGTAAGACTACGCCTTGAGTGCACGGGTATTTTGCCCTTGGTGCTAGCCTAAGAAAATACCTCAAAACTTTTAACTCGAGGTTCCTCTAGTCAATTAGACTTAAGGATCCTCAAAATCAGTGGCTACTCTTAAAATTTAGAGTTGCTCACTTATATAAACCCAAGATATGAAAGGTTTGGTGTAAAATTTGTAAAGAATTCATTGGGTTTATATAGGTGCTCCAAAGACAACAAAATTAATTAAGAATCTGATGTGGGATAATGGTATTTAATCTTAGCCATTCGATCTTAATTTAGTGGTTTAATGAGATTATAAAACCTAATAAGAGTTTGGGCCGAATTGGAATTCAAAATAAATAACAAATAATAAAAATTTACTATGCACATTACTATTCACATTTTATTTATTTACTTATTCCAATTCCCAAAGTGCCCCTATCATCATTCACCCATCCCTAAGCCACTATGGAACCTCATAAATGATCTGTTCAATAATTAAACACATTGAACCATTTATGAACAATTCCTACGACAATCATATATGCTGTTAAATTTGTATTGTGCACTGTTAACCATTGATTTCGACTTTGTTGTGTTGTGACCTTTTGGGTTCCCCTCAAGTTGGACATGAAATGAATCGTGACAATTTAATCGAACATAAATTATCCTCTGATCAGATGTTCGTTCGATTTTAATGACCAAGGTTTGTTGGACAATTATGACCCATAGCATCACTATTTGTATAGAACATGGTGTTGTTGTACAAATTAACTATGTGACAAAGGAAAATTCAGTTTTATCATTTGTAATTGATTACTGGGATATATAAATGATAAAAGTCCATATGATTAGTTCCAGATTAATAAGATATGAGACAGTATTAATCCACTAAGTTTTAATCATTAAAACATCCATAGTCGTAGTATTATCGAGATTGGACATCGATAATGCAGAATAGACTAGTATTGCACTTGTGCGTGTTATGAGAGCATAACATCATAGTTCTCATATATTTGGGTATTGGATACTCATGCAAGTGTAATAGGAGGTTGTGTTTACCGATTGTACGGAAACAGCTTCACTCTGGATAGACCCCTCGGAATTCCATTGGAAGTATGACTATGTGTCTATGGAAGTCCGAATCAGGGTAGGTGTATTTGGTCTTAACCTGAGACTTGCATCACTAATACTTGCGACAATCAATATAATTTGGTTTTGGTCGTCCAGGGCTTTAACAGGTTCTGTGTAAGCCTCTTCTGGGTATATTGAGAATCGTTAGTGTTTTGGGTGTGATGTCAAGATGGAAGTATCACTTCAGTCATATGGAGATGATGGTCACGTAGGATACGGAACTGGTGCTCTTGTTTGCTGCCAACTATCAGGATAATATGACTAGGTCATGTTTATCCGATTATAGAGACTAGTTACCAGAGATCCGATATGTGCTTCATACGAGGCAGACACAATTCCAGCCCCAGGCCTAGCACGTGACATCCGATACTGGATCGCAATACGCAATACTACGTATACTACGCCTGATACATATTACATATTCCTTTAAGAATATTTATGGAGAATTGGGTAGGCACGGTTGCTTTGCTAGAAGCCAACCATGTCTTGTAAATCGGTAAAAACGTAGTACTAGGTACGTACGTGTTCGGATAGTCCAACGACAAGATTTACTGCCAACATATCCAGGGATCTCATGGGTTGCTTTCCGAAGATTCACCGATGTCGTATGACTCGCACATAATTAATCTGGGATTAATTATAAGAGAGAGAAAATTAATCTATGATTAATTACGGAGATCTTTTATCTGGATAAAATACTATTTGAAGAGACAGAACGATTAATTTAGAATAATCGATAAAATAATATATTCGATATATTATACGAAATCAGATTTCGACGCGGAATTAAAATTAGATTTTAATTCGGGCAAACAAATTAATTTAGAATTAATTCGCTAGAGACATGAATAGTAATTTTGCTAGGCATACTTATTTAATTAAATTTGATTTAATTACGTCGCAACGAAAAATTCGTTAATTCGGAATTAGCGAACCCGAGCCCGGGAGTGTTTGCGGGCCCACTCGCATTTTGAATTAAAGTGCGGCCCATAAGTCACATCACGCGTCACATCACAGTCATTATTTTGTGATGGAAGTCACATCAACTTTGAGTGATGTGATGCAAGTCACTTTTTGGTGATGTGAGTTGTTGGAGGCATTAATGCCTTGTACCAATTTTGGAAAATGAATTATTGTATTTGATTTTTGAAATCAAAACACACAACACAACTTCATCTTATTCTCTTATATCCCTCATGGCACTTGGTGCCATTTTTCTCTCAAATTCTCTCTTTGGCCGAGAGTTAAAAGAAACTAATGGAAGATTTATAGCAAATTTTTCATAGTGCTAGCACACTTAAATAGTCTTACAAAGGTGATAGGGAAACTCATCTATGAGCATGTAATCTACACTTAAAGCTTGGAGCTTGAATATCAACACAAAGAGCACAAAAGGAGGCTTGGCCGAATCATCCATGAAGAAGTTTTTTCTGTTCTTCGCATCGTAAAATCCGATCAAAGTGAGTATTTCCGCTATTTTACTTGATGTATTCATAAGTTTATATGCTTAATTGATCTTGATTTGACCTAGTAAACCCAACAATGGTATCAAAGCCATTATTAAGCATGAAATTGGATTTAGGGTTCTGATGCTAAAATTTGGGTAAAATTGATTTGACTATAATTTGACAAAATTGATTGATTGACTATGCTTGAATGATGATAACTTAGAGTTATGCATGATCAATTTGATGAAAATTGAATTGGATTAATTTTTCCCCAAATAGGGCTTGGCCGAATGCATGAGATGCCCTAAAGTCATGGTATTTTTCTTTTTTTGATAATTGGATGAGCTGAAAGACATAGGATAAATTGATTTAGGATTTAATTGCATTAAAATCGAAATCGGATTTATAAAACCTAAATGCCATGAGCATATAGCATGAAATGAGATGATTTTTGATTCAATAATGTTAGACATGTGTTGATGATGATTAGCATGATTAATTAAGTAAATTGATATTTCAGAAATGTTAATTTAGATAATTAATTATGGCTTATACACTTTAATTGATTAAATTATGATATTTGGAATATTGGAATATAATTAGTTGGGCTAAATTTGGAATTGGGCTAATAAAGTTGTATTTGGGCTTAATGGGCTTGGTTGGGCCAATTTTGGTCTACGTTAATTGGTTGGATCCAATTGGGCCTAAAACCATATCCATAAAGTCCAAATATGATTAAATGGGCCTTTAAAATTTTAATTTGGCCTAATAGGCCTAAATTGATTTTTGGCAAAGGGTGATTCCTTATTGGGCTTTGGTTGCCAAAGTCCATGCCTTATAAATTAATTGAAAGCCCATTGGACTTTAATTAAATTGACATTGGATGTTAATTGGGCTTTGAGACCCGTAAAGATTAGATTTAGAATCTAAGTCGCAAAGGCTCATTAATAAAGTGTAATTATTTAATTTGGAATTAATAAAGAATTAGTATTGAATACAAATTAAATTGAATTTAATATTGTAGTTTGATATAATTCAAGAATTCGTACTTTGAGTACTTATTCTTAAAATGAGTTGGACTTGCGCAAATCAAATCGTTGTTTGAACATTGGATGGTCATTAATTTCAGATTAATTAATTGGATTAGATTGATTGATAATATGCTTTGTGTGAATACATGGATGTGATGTATGAATAATGTATATCAGATGGATATTAGATGGGTGAGGGTAATTTTGGAAATCGTTGTAATAAATTTAGAATTTATTAAATTGGACCTGCGTGTCCAGCCTATTACCTCTTGACTCTTTGTATTTCTCTTCTCACCTATTCCCCTCATTGTAAATGAGGTTTCTTTAGAAGTATTATGTAATTGGGAAGAAGTAATATTTGTGCTAGCGGGAGAGACGAAAAAGAGAGAATTGTTATAGGAACAAAATTTTTTAAATATCCATCTGCATATCATTATTAATTTATTTATCGCGCCTTATTATGCTTTTAGAATGCATGTTTAAGGGTGTATGATGAGACCTAATCAAATATAATTAATTGGTTGCCAATTACGCGAAAAACCCTCAATAAATATTAAACATTTTTCCTTCCATTGAATGATTCATTCTCAAGATCCAAGATTGGCATTGGTTTGTTGGCCAAATTCAAGACCTTTGTCCATCGCGGATGTGTTTGAATCTTGAAGGCTTTGTTCCATATCGCATGTCTTGTCCAAGTTGTGATTTGTTGGCCAAAGTCAAGATCACTTCTTGTCCATCGACATCGATTACGAAGCTTTCCAAGGTCAATGGGTCCCACTTAACTGGAATCATTAAGTTTGTTGTGCCAAAGCCAAGGCTTAGGTGATTCAGAGGAAAAAGGTTAGGGAATATATTGGATATATTGGCATATATTAGTTATGTTTCCGGACTTGGATGTCCACCTACTGGATCTAGGAATTGGATGAGATCCAATTGATCTTAGAGATCTACCTAGTTAAGTATCATACAACTTGTTGGCCAAAGTCAAGGTTGTGTGTTATTTAACGGGATCCTAGCCCACTAGGAAACTAGGTTTCCCGAGTACTCAACAGAGGGTTAGAGGCTCACCGAAAAATAGTGGTAGGCAAGTATTAAATTTGCAATTTCATTTAGATACTTGCCAATACGCGCTCATTTCATTTTGTCGTCAATACATAAATATTAGTCGGACTAATATTTAATCGTTGTTTTAATTAAACAGTTGGACTGTATTCAAACTACTTCAATTTATAGTTGATTATATAATTGGATTAGTAGTAAATATATTTGAATTTAACCAATCAAATTTTAGTTGATTATATAGTTAGACTATAGTATATATTATATCAATAGTACCCGAAATCGTTGATTGGATAGTTGGACTATAGCAATCAAGATAACTGAAAGACTAGCGTTTAAAACATAAACCTGGTAAAAATGTCTTTAAAGGGCTTTAATTTTCAGATTGGGAATAGAACCTCAGGATAGTCCTGGGAATCGAGAAGTTATTCTATTTGATAGAATTACATCTCGGGCCTAAGCTCGGAGTTGAGCAAATAGTAGAACATGATCTTTGGAAGATTCATATGATGATAACTTTAGTGCTAAATCCTTGATACTTGATGCAATGACACTTTAATTTCGTCGTCAAAATTAAGGATTAGATCCTTGTACCATGATGATGAAATTAAAGATCTTCAAAGATCTATTTTTAGATCTTAGAAGTACAAATTGCAAAAGAAGCTCTTTTGCTCACGTATGTGAGAGGGTACATCTGTCGAGCACTAGGTGTCGTAGATGATTGCTGACATCGATCAGCTAGGTTAGCTGGGCATTACCTATGTGGCTGAGACTCCCAAAGATTTGATCTTATACTATCTACCCGAAAGCTGGGGCAGGTTCATTATGAACCAAGAGAAAACTCTTGGAGAGTTGATGGCTATGCTCAAAGAGGCAGAGCCAGAGCTTCTAAAAGGGGCAAAGGAAAAATCATCACAGTCTTCTAGGAAGACAACGGACATATCCCAAGATGTCTGCCTAAACTGTGACAAACGGGGTCACTGGATTCATGACTGCCGTATGGACAAGGCAGACATGAAGGAAGTGAAGGCGGGGCAAGGCTCCGGCTTCAAATATGTTTGTCATAAACATGTTCACTACTGGTTCAAAATTGGCTTTTGGATACTAAGTGTTGTACATAAATATGTAATGATGTGCAGAATCTACTGATTAACAGGAGACTGACTTCAGTTGAGATTACCCTGCGAGTCGGAAATGGGAGAGAGTCGCTGTTTTAACCGTAGAAACCTAAGTTTAGGAACTATCCTTTGGTATGTACTTAATTAGGAAACTGTTATAATGTACCTAGTTTGACTAGAAACATTATCTCTATATCAGAGTATAACCCGTTGCAGGTATATCTTTATATTCTAGAACACTAAAGTGTTTTATTTTATAAAGCTGATATTGAATAAACACATTAGATGTAAATAACAGTATTTATATTTTGAATATAAATGAATCTCAAACGTATAACATGACAAAAAATAGCTCAAACTGTATAATCAGATGAGACTTACAAGTGGCATTGTTGTATAGGACACATAACAAGACTCGTATATCCACACTTTCAAAGAGTGGGTTACCAGGACAGATTTGATACTATTCAAATAATGTATACGAATATAGTTTATTAGGAAAAGTGCCTAAAATACCTTTTAATTGGTAAAAGTGCAAGTGCCACCGATCTGTTAGCCTTCGTTCATAATGACATAAGTGGGCCCATATTTAGCTAGGCTAGAGGTGGATATGAACACTTCATAACCTTTAGAGATGTGGCATCGCATTATGGTTATGTGTTTCTTTTGAAACACGAATCAGAAACTTTTGATAAAATCAAAGAGTTTCGACACGAAGTAAATAAACAGATCGGTAAGAGTATTAAAACCGTCATGGTAGACCGTGGTGGAAAATACTTAAGCAATAAGTTTCTAGATTACTTGAAAGAGTTTATAGTATTTTCACAGTGGACTCCTCCCGGAACACCTCAATGAGTCGTGTGTCCAAAAAGAGAAACCGAATTTATTGGACATGATAAGGTTAATTATAAGTCGCTATGAGCTACCATTTTCCTTCAAGGGATACGCATTTACAGTGCAATACTTATTTTGAATAAGGTTCCATGAAAAATCTGTTTGACAGACTTCATATTAGATAAGGACAGGAAAGAAGAAACAAGGTTTTCTCATTCCTGAAGATTTGGGTATGCTAGGCAGCATATGTTTGGATGATACCAAACTAGAACCCAAATTGGATAAGTGCCTAATTTGTAGGTTATCTAGGGTAACCAAAGTATAGTACTTATACAACTCACACGAGAACAATGTAATTGTTGCTCGCCATTCAGTTTTCCTAATAGGAATACCTATATGCAGTGGAAAGTGGGAGGAAAGTAAAACTCGATGAAAATCAGAGTGATACTGTTCCAGGCACCAATTCTTAATGGAACACAAACAGTTCATCAGAGAGGAAACTGTACCAATAATCTTCTAATACACAAGAACCGCATAAGTTGGAGAGATTTAGAAAACAACCTGGGAGGTATGGGTTTCTGATCTCACCTCGTAAGATATCAATCTTATTGAGGAATATGAACTGACTACGTATGAAGAAGTGATACTGGTTGTTGTACCGAAAGGCATTGTGCCTAATGGTACTATATAAGTCTTCATGGAAGACATACATAGACGGCAACATACAACGAACAAAGCTAGGCTTGTATCGAAAAGGTATCGTTATCAACATTGTGTCAATTACGATGAAACCATTTACCTGTTACCATGGTTAAATCCATTTGGATAATGCTTGCTGATGCTGCATGTTTCATTCATGAAATATGACAGCTGACGGTTTTGTTGTACCAAAACATGCAAACAAGGTTTGCAAGTTAAATTTGATCCATTTATGGATTGAAGCAAGCATTGCGTTCTTGGAACTATCGTTTTGATGTAATCATAATGGTATATGATTTAATTCAAATGAAAATGATTTTTTGTGTATATAAGGAGGTTAGTGGGAGTGCACTGACAATGATTGTCCTAAATAATGATGATATATCATTTCTTGGAAATGATATTCCCATAATACAATCGGTGAAAGCTTGGCTTTCATGAAAAATTATTCGTAGAACACTAGGGAGAGACAACCTTTATTCTAGGAATAAATATCTACTGGGATAGATCTAAAGGTTGTTGGCACTCTCCGAGAATTCGTACATTGAAAGATATGTACTCGACCTGGTGTCTCATATGCTTTGAGTATATGGAGTCACAATCAGGCCAATCCAAGTGATGGTCACTGGATAGATGTCAAGAACATCCTTTAGTATCTTAGAAGAACTAATGATGCTTTCTTAAGCTATGGAGAATGAGAACTTGAAGTGACTGGGTTCACTGTTGCAAGTTTCCAAACCGATAATAACGACTATAAGTCGTAATAAAGGTATTATATAGTTTGAATAACGGAACAGTGAGCTGGAAATCTTCCAAGCAAGATAATGTTGCCGAATAAACAACAAAAGCAGAATATTGCTGCAGCTGATGCCAGGCAGCAATAGAATCAATTTGGATCTATATAATCCTAATTGGATTATGAGTAGTTCTGTTAGCAGTTGAGCTAGGCTACAGCACAGGCTAAAGAATTAATGGTCTCATCATCGATCCAATATATACTTCAAATTTCATATGATTCGTCGGATCATACATCGTGGCGATGTGATGATCGAATAAACCGCATCAGATGATAAACATTGCAAATCCACTGACGAAAGCAGTTTCTCAGCAGAAGTTTGAGCGAGACCAGTACATAGTTCAGGTGTAGGACACTAGAGTGATTGGCTATAGGCCAAGTAGGAGATTT
The DNA here is from genome assembly GCA_019454045.1 of Zanthoxylum bungeanum. NCBI lineage: Eukaryota > Viridiplantae > Streptophyta > Magnoliopsida > Sapindales > Rutaceae > Zanthoxylum > Zanthoxylum bungeanum. The sequence continues at coordinate 40,479 of SKCR01049703.1, forward strand.
GGACAATTATGACCCATAGCATCACTATTTGTACAGAACTGGTGTTATTGTACAAATTAACTATGTGACAAATGAAATTGCTCTTTTATCATTTGTAATTGGATTACCGGGATATATAAATGATAAAAGTCCATATGATTAGTTCCAGATATAAGATATGAGACAATATTAATCCACTAAGGTTTAATCATTAAAACATCCTTAGTCGTAGTATTATCGAGATTTGACATCGATAATGCAGAATAGACTAGTATTGCACTTGAGCGTGTTATGGGAGCATAAGGCATAGTTCTCATATATTTGGGTATTGGATACTCATGTAAGTGTAATAAGAGGTTGTGTTTACCGATTGTATGGAAGCAGCTTCGCTCTGGATAGACCCCTCGGAATTCCATTGGTAGTATGACTATGTGTCTATAGAAGTCCGAATCATGGTAGGTGTATGGTTTGGTGTTAACCTGAGACTTGCATCGCTAATACTTGCGACAATCAATAGACTATGGTTTTGGTCATCCAGGGCTTTAACAGGTTCTGTGTACGCCTTTTCTGGTTTTCTGGGTATATTAGAATCGTAGTGTATTGGGTGTGATGTCAAGATGGAAGTATCACTTCAGTCATATGAAGATGAGGTCACGTAGGATACGGAAACTGGTGGTCTGTATGATGCAGCTATCGGGATAATACTAGGTCATGTTTATCCGATTATAGAGAATAGTTACCAGAGATCCGATATGTTGCTTCGTACAGGGCAGACACAATTCCAGCCCCAGCCTAGTACGTGACATCCGATACTGGATCGCAATACGCAAATATACATATACTACGCTGATACATGTTGGAAATTCTAATCCATGTCCCAAGATCAAAAGAGCAAACAAAACATATAAATGAATGAACAATATTGAAGTATGGCGGAATCATACTCACAAAGATCGGAATGCGGATGCGTTGATGAAATAAAATTTTCTCCTTTGTGCAGTGAGGGTTTCGGCCAATGAAAAGAGAAGCTCCAAGCAATTTTTGATCCTTCCAAGCTCTAAGATTAGTTTCCCATAACACCTTTGTATGATCCCTTGATGGTGCTAGCCTTGTGTGTGATTTTATGTTCCAAACAAACACAAATTCTTCAAGTTTTTGCAACAAAAACAGAAAAGTGGAGAGGGCTGTGAGAGCTCACAGTTTCGGTCATGAGAGAATAGGAGAGAGTGTTATGATTTTTGTTACAAAAATCAATTTATATTTATGCCATAATATTTATTAAATTAATAATAAACTTATGACACAAATCATGCAATGGCTTAGAGTGTCAAACACTCAAACTCCATGCAAAACCATTGAGTGTATTGTACACTATCACCATGCAATGTATTAACAATTAAATAATGCATAAAATGACATGTGTCATGTGGGCCCCACACAACCCAAATGAAAGTGGGCCCACGCGTACTCACGCGTTCGGGTTCGATATATCCGAAATACCGAACTTTCGTCGCGACGTTAATTAAATCGAATTTAAATAAATAATTGCGCCTAGCGAAATTATTATTTACGTCGCTAACGAATTAATTCTAAATTAACTCGTTTGGCCGAATTAAAATCTAATTTTAATTTCGCGTCGAAATCGAATTTCGATTATTATATCGAATATAATAATTTTACGATTAATTCCAAATTAATCGTTCTCTCTTCTGTATAGTACTTTATCCAAGATAAAGTCTCTCCGTAATTAATCCAAGATTAATCGAGTTTGAATCATACGTCATTGGTGAATCTTCGGGAAGCGACCCAAGAGATCTCTGGATATGTTGGCAGTAAATACGGCCGTCAGATTATCCGAACACGTACGTACCAAGTACTACGTTTTTACCGATTTACAAGACAAGGTTAGCCTCTAGCAAAACGCCATGCCTACCCAATTCTCCAGAAATATTCTTATTGGAATATAAGATCTATAACAGGCGTAGTATACCGTAGTATAGTGTATACTGATCCAGTATCGGATGATCACATGTAAGGCCTGGGGCTGGAGATGTGTCTGCCCCGTACGATACATATATCGGACATCAAGCAACTAGTCTCTTTGAATCGGATAATCCTGACCTTGTCATATTATCCCGATGGTTGCAACCATTATAGAGTACTAGTTCTGTATCCTGCGCGATCATCATCTCCATATGTCTGAAGTGATACTTCCGTCTTGACATCACACCCAATACACTACGATTCCCGATAAACCTAGAAGAGGTGTACACAGAACCTGTTAAAGCCCTGGACGACCAAAACTAAAGTCTACCGATTGTCGCAAGTACTAGCGATGCAAGTCTCAGGTTAAGACCATATGCACCTACCCTGAAGCGGACTCCCATAGACACGCAGACATACTACCAATGGGATTCCGCGGGGTCTATCCAGAGCGAAGCTGTTTTCCGTACCATCGGTAAAACACAACCTCCTACCGCACTTGCATAAGTATCCAATACTCAAATATATGAGAACTATGTTGTTGTGCCCTCACAACACGCACAAGTGCAGTACTAGTCTATTCCGCATTATCGATGTCCAATCTCGATAATACTACGACTAGGGATATTTAATGATTAACCTTTATGGATTGATACTGTCTCATATCATCTCAATCCGGAATTAATCATAGGGACTTTTACCATTTATATATCAAAGTAAATAAATTACAAAACGGTAAAAGGCAATTTCATTACTACATAGTTAATTTTGTACAATAATACAATATCATTTACAAAATAGTGACGCTATGGGTCATTACTGTCTAACAATCTCCCACTTGGCCTATAGCCAGTCACTCAAGCATCTAATACCTGAACTATGTACATGTCGCTCAAACTTTTCCCGAGGAATAGCCTTCGTCAGCGGATCTGCAATATTATCCTCTGATGCGATCTTTTCGATCTTCACATCGCCACGATGTATGATCTCTCGAATCAGATGGAATCGTCGAAGAACATGTTTGGATCGTTGATGAGACCTTGGTTCCTTAGCCTGTGCTATAGCCCCGCTATTGTCACAATACAATGGAACGGGCTCAGCTGCTAACGGAACTACTCCTAATCCAATTAGGAATTTACGGATCCAAACTGCCTCTTTTGCTGCTTCAGCTGCTGCAATGTACTCCGCTTCAGTTGTTGAATCGGCAACAGTATCTTGCTTGGAAGATTTCCAGCTCACTGCTCCGTTATTCAAACAAAATATGTACCCAGATTGCGACTTAAAGTCGTCTCTGTCGGTTTGGAAACTTGCATCGGTATACCCAGATACCTCAAGTTCTCCATCTCCATAGATTAAGAAAGCATCCTTAGTTCTGTTAAGATACTTAAGGATACTCTTAACCGCCATCCAGTGATCTTTACCTGGATCGGCCTGATATCGACTGCACATGCTCAAAGCATGGGACACATCAGGTCGTGTACATATCATGGCATACATGATCGATCCGACTGCCGAGGCGAACGGAGTCCGACTCATGTTGTCTCTCTCATCTTGTGTTTTAGGACACATGTCCCTAGATAGATAGACGCCATGTGATATTGGTAACAGTCCCCTCTTGGACTGATCCATGTTGAATCTCTTCAACACTTTATCAATATATGTACTCTGGGAGAGTCCAAGTAGCTTTCTAGATCTATCCCGGTAGATCTTTATTCCTAGAATAAAAGCTGCCCCTCCCAGATCTTTCATGGAGAATTTCAATGAAAGCCAAGCTTTCACCGACGTTAACATGGGAATGTCATTGCCGATAAGCAATACATCGTCGACATAAAGGACAATAAAAGTCAGTGCACTCCCACTAACCTTCTATATACACAAGGATCATCTTCGTTTTGAATGAAATCATATTCTTTTATGATCTCATCAAAACGCTGGTTCCACGACCGCGATGCTTGCTTCAGTCCATAAATGGACCGATTTAACTTACAAACCTTGTTTGCAAGTCTAGGTGCGATAAAACCGTCAGGCTGTTGCATATAAACATCCTCCGAAAGGTTTCCGTTAAGGAAAGCGGTTTTAACGTCCATCTGCCATATTTCATAATCGTAATATGCAGCTATTGCAAGCATTATCCGAATGGATTTAATCATGGCAACGGGTGAGAAGGTTTCGTCATAATCAACTCCAAGTCGTTGACGATATCCCTTCGCTACAAGCCTAGCTTTGTACGTTTGTACGTTGCCATCCATGTCAGTCTTCTTCTTGAAGACCCATTTGCATCCAATAGGCTTTACGCTTCTGGTGTGCATCAACCAGTGTCCAAACTTGGTTGGTATACATGGAATCCATTTCGGCCTTCATGGCTTCTTGCCATAAAGCGGATTCGATACCTTGTATCGCTTCCTCATACGTAGCCGGTTCATTATCCTCAATAAGATTAATATCTACATGAGGTGAGATCAGGAATCCATACCTCTCAGGTATTACCCTGACTCTCTCCGACCTACTCGGTCCTTGTGTATTTGAAGATTGTGGTTCAGTCTCATCCCAGATGGACTGTTCATGTTCCGTTGATAATTCATTGCCAAGAACAGTATCACTACGACTTTCATCGAGTTCTACTTTCTTCCCACTAAACACTGCATTTAGGAATTCCTTCTCAAGGAAAACCGCATGTAGAGCAACAAATACTTTGTTCTCTTGTGGGTGATAGAAGTAATATCCTTTGGTTTCCCTAGGATATCCAACGAATAGGCATTTATCTGATTTGGGTTCAAGTTTGGTACCTTCCAAACGTTTAACGTATGCCCAGCAACCCCAAATCTTCAGGAATGAGAAACCCGGTTTCTTACCTGTCCATATCTCATATGGTGTCTGTTCAACAGACTTTGACGGAACCTTATTCAAAATAAGAACTGCACTGTTTAATGCATATCCCCAGAAGGAAATTGGCAGCTCAGTGCGACTCATCATCGACCTTACCATGTCCAACAAGGTACGGTTTCTCCGTTCGGACACACCATTTAATTGTGGTGTTCCAGGAGGAGTCCACTGTGAAAGAATACCATATTCTTTCAGGTAATCTTGAAACTCATTACTTAAGTATTCGCCACCACGGTCCGACCGTAATGTCTTAATACTCTTGCCTGTTTGTTTTTCAACTTCGTGTCGAAACTCTTTGAATTTCTCAAAAGTTTCCGACTTGTGCGTCATTAGATACACATAACCGTAACGTGATGCATCATCGGTAAAGGTTACGAAGTATCGATATCCACCTCTAGCCTGGCTAGACATGGGCCCACAAACGTCACTATGAACGAGGGCTAACAGTTCAGTGGCACGTTCACCTTTACCGCTAAAAGGTGATTTAGGCATTTTGCCTAATAAGCAAGATTCGCAGACGTCATATGAATTTGGATCAAATCCGTCCAAGTACCCACTCTTCGAAAGTGTGGATATGCGAGTCTTGTTAATGTGTCCCAGACGACAATGCCACATATAAGTTTCATCATTTGGATCACTCTTTTTAAGCCTTTTGTTTGTTAATTTATATGTAGGAGATTCATTTATATTCAAAATATAAAGACCATTATTTGCAACTGCAGTGCATATTTCTGCATCATTTTTATATAAATAACACCCAGTGTTTCTAAATACAAAAGTGTACCCATTTCGGGTTAACAAAGATACAGATATAATATTCCTAGTCAAACTAGGTACATAATAACAGTCATTTAGTTTAAGTACATGCCCCGAGGGCAGTTCTAATACAAAAGTGCCCACGGCCAAAACAGCAACAGGAGTTCCGTTTCCAACTCGTAGATCAATCTCCCCTGAAGCCAGAGTCCTGCTGTTCTGCAGATCCTGCACATCAGTACATATATGAGAACCACAACCAGAATCAAAAATCCAATTTTTAAAACTAGAAGTAGCCATGTTTATTTCAATAACAAACATACCAGAGGTCGGTGCCTTGCCCGCCTTGATCTCCCTTCTGATCGCCTTGTTCATGCGGCAGTCACGCTTCCAGTGACCTCTTTTGCCGCAGTTAAGGCATATGTCTTGTGACTTGTTCCTCGGCTTCCCAGAAGCCATCGGCATCTTGGCCTTGCCCTTGTTCTTACGCTTCTTCTTTTTCACCCCTCCAGTTGCCTTGGCCCAGCCCTTGACGTCTGAGAGGTCGATGCAAAGTGCGCCTCGCGCTTGTTGCCTTTAAGAAGCTCTTTCTCTGACTCCTTAAGAATGGACAATAGCTCTCCAAGAGTATCGTCCGTATCCATCAACTTGTAGTTGATGATAATCTGCTTCCAAGTATCGGGAAGTGACTGTAAAAGCATGTCTACAGTCAGCTCAGCCTCCAAGACTATTCCCATCTTGGCCAGCTCATCAATGTCAGCTATCATTTGAGTCCCGTGGGCCTCAACTGAAGCGCCATCAGTCATACGGGAGCGAAAGAGTTTCTTCACCAACTCATACCTCTCCATCCGCTTATTAGTGCGGTGAAGATCCTTTAGTCTAGCCATCATATTATAAGGATCCAAGTCCCTATTCTGGCGACGAAAGTGTTGAGTCATGGAAGCAAGCATGATCGACTGAGTTGTATCACAATCATCGCTATGAGTTCTCCATAACTCCAGCTCAAGTGGCTCAGTGGGCCTCGGCCCGAGAGGTCTCTGTATGGTGTACAACAGCCTCTCTGCCCCAAGGACTATCCTCAGGTTCATTTCCCAGTCAGCAAAGTTCGTGCCCTTAAATACATTATCACCCATGATTATGTCTCGGACATTTCCTTTGTTTGCCATCTTAACTACGATAGTCCAACTATCTAGTTAACGATATATGGGTACAGTCAAACTGTTACAAGAAAAATAACATTTTATTAGTCCAACTAATGTTAAAATATTGACGAAATAAATTTTGTAAGCGCGTAAAGCTAAGTATCTGAATGAAATTGCAAATTCAATACTAGCCTCCCACTATTTTCTACAAGTCTCTAACCCTCTGTCGAGTACTCGGGAAATCCAATTTCCTAGTGGGCTAGGATCCCGTTAAATAACACACAACCTTGACTTTGGCCAACAAGTTGTATGATATTTAACTAGGTAGATCTCGAAGATCAATTGGATCCCATCCAATTCCTAGATCCGGTAGGTGGACATCCAAGTCCGAAACATATATCTAATACATATGTCAATGTATCCAATACATTTTCCTAACCATTTCCTCTGAATCAACTAAGTCTTGGCTTTGGCACAACAAACTTAATGATTCCAGTTAAGCGGGACCCATTGACATGGAAAGTTTCGTAATCAATGTCGATGGACAAGAAGTGATCTTGACTTTGGCCAACAAATCACAACTTGGACAAGACACCGATATGGAACAAAACTCTCATGATTCAAACACATCCTCAATTGACAAAGGTCTTGACTTTGGCCAACAAACCAATGCCAATTTCGGATCTTGAGAAAGAATCACTCAACGGAAGGAAAATCGCTTAATATTGTTTGAGGGATTTTCGTGTAATTGGCAACCAATTAATTTATCTTTGTTAGGTCTCATCATCATACACCCTTAAGCATGCTTCTAAAACATCATAAAGCGCGTAAAGTAAAGTAATAGCGATATACGGATGGATATGAACAACAACTTGTTCCTAGAACAAATCACTCCCTTTCCTCCCCCGCTAGAACTATTCTACTTTACCCAATTACATAATACAATAAGAGAAACCTCATTTACATTGAGGGGAATTAGGTGAGAAGAGAATACAAAGAGACAATAAGAGAAAGGCTGGACACGCAGGTCCAATTTATAAATTCTAAATTTACAATAATTTCTAAAATTACCCTTCCCTTCTAATATCCATCCGATATACACTATTCATACATTACATCCACATTCATTCATTCAAGGCATGTATACAACCAATCAAATCCAATTAATTAGTCTTTAATTAGGTGACAATACAATGTTCAAACAATTGTTTGCATTTGCGCGAGTCCAACTCAATTTGAGAATAAATACTTATAGTATGAATTCACGAATTATATCGAACTACTCGTCAAATCCAATTTAAGTCGTATTCAATACTAATCCTTATATTTAATTCCAAATTAAATATTTACACTTTTATTGTGCTTTTATGACTTAGATTCCAAATCTAATTCTATCGGGTCTCAAAGCCCAATCAACATCAATGTCCGTTTAATTAAAGTCCGATGGGCTTTCAATTGATTTCATTAGGCTTGGGCCTTGGTCATTTGCCATAAAAATCAATATCAAGCCCATAAGGCCCAATTAAACATAAAAGCCCATTATTACATTTGGACTTAATGGAGTGATTTAGGCCCATTTTTGGATCCAATCCAATTTGCCCAAACCTACTTGGTCCAACCAAGCCCATTATGTCCAAATATAATAGTTTTAGGCCCAATTCAAAATTAAGCCCAATTAATCAAATTTTAAAATTCCAAATTTTATAACTTAATTAATTAAAGTGTAATGTCATGATTAATCCTTTAAATCAATATTTCCAAAATATCAAATTAATCATTAATCATATTTTATCTTAAATACATGTCCAACATTATTTAATCAAAAAATCAAGTCCCTAATCTTCTTCCATGCATTCGGCCAAGGTGATGAAAAATTACCGATTTCGTTTTCAATCCAATCGAATCACAAATCGTCATTTTATGTTGTTTTAAAGTCATCCAATGATCTTATAAACAACAAATCATCATCTCCATGGTCTAGGTAGTATTCGGCCAAGCCTCTCCAAGAGGGGAAAAATTAATCCAATTTATTTTTCATGAAATTGATAATGTATAACATAATGTAACATACATTTAAGCATACTTAATCAATCAAAATCATCAAATCATGCTTCAATCAATTTTGCCCAAATATTACCCTAATATATTTTCATGCTCTTTAAGCTCAATGATACCATTGTTGGAAATTCTAATCCATGTCCAAGATCAAAAGAGCAAACAAAACATATAATGAATGAACAATATTGAAGTATGGCGGAATCATACTCACAAAGATCGGAATGCGGATGCGTTGATGAAACAAAAATTTTCTCCTTTGTGCAGTGAGGGTTTCGGCCAAACAGAAAAGAGAAGCTCCAAGCAATTTTTGATCCTTCCAAGCTCTAAGATTAGTTTCCCATAACACCTTTGTATGATCCCTTGATGGTGCTAGCCTTGTGTGTGATTTTATGTTCCAAACAAACACAAATTCTTCAAGTTTTTGCAACAAAAACAGAAAAGTGAGAGGGCTGTGAGAGCTCACAGTTTCGGTCATGAGAGAGAGAATAGGGAGAGTGTTATGATTTTTGTTACAAAAATCAATTTATATTTATGCCATAATATTTATTAAATTAATAATAAACTTATGACACAAATCATGCAATGGCTTAGAGTGTCAAACACTCAAACTCCATGCAAAACCATTGAGTGTATTGTACACTATCACCATGCAATGTATTAACAATTAAATAATGCATAAAATGACATGTGTCATGTGGGCCCCACACAACCCAATGAAAGTGGGCCCACGCGTACTCACGCGTTCGGGTTCGATATTTCCGAAATACCGAACTTTCGTCGCGACGTTAATTAAATCGAATTTAAATAAATAATTGCGCCTAGCGAAATTATTATTTACGTCGCTAACGAATTAATTCTAAATTAACTCGTTTGCCCGAATTAAAATCTAATTTTAATTTCGCGTCGAAATCGAATTTCGATTATTATATCGAATATAATAATTTTACGATTAATTCCAAATTAATCGTTCTCTCTCTATGTATAGTACTTTATCCAAGATAAAGTCTCTGTAATAATCCAAGATTAATCGAGTTTAATCATACGTCATTGGTGAATCTTCGGGAAGCGGGCCCAAGAGATCTCTGGATATGTTGGCAGTAAATACGGCCGTCAGATTATCCGAACACGTACGTACCAACGTATACGTTTTCCGATTTACAAAACAAGGTTAGCCTCTAGCAAAACGCCATGCCTACCCAATTCTCCAGAAATATTCTTATTGGAATATAAGATCTATAACAGGCGTAGTATACCGTAGTATAGTGTATACTGATCCAGTATCGGATGATCACATGTAAGGCCTGGGGCTGGAGATGTGTCTGCCCCGTACGATACATATATCGGACATCAAGCAACTAGTCTCTTTGAATCGGATAATCCTGACCTTGTCATATTATCCCGATGGTTGCAACCATTATAGAGTACTAGTTCTGTATCCTGCGCGATCATCATCTCCATATGTCTGAAGTGATACTTCGTCTTGACATCACACCCAATACACTACGATTCCGATAAACCTAGAAGAGGTGTACACAGAACCTGTTAAAGCCCTGGACGACAAAACTAAAGTCTATCGATTGTCCCAAGTACTAGCGATGCAAGTCTCAGGTTAAGACCATATGCACCTACCCTGAAGCGGACTCCCTAGACACGCAGACATACTACCAATGGGATTCCGCGGGGTCTATCCAGAGCGAAGCTGTTTTCCGTACCATCGGTAAAAAACCAACCTCCTACCGCACTTGCATCAGTATCCAATACTCAAATATATGAGAACTATGCTGTTGTGCCCTCATAACACGCACAGTGTAGTACTAGTCTATTCCGCATTATCGATGTCCAATCTCGATAATACTACGACTAGGGATATTTAATGATTAAACCTTTATGGATTGATACTGTCTCATATCATCTCAATCCGGAATTAATCATAGGGACTTTTACCATTTATAAATCAAAGTAAATAAATTACAAAACGGTAAAAGGCAATTTCATTACTACATAGTTAATTTTGTACAATAATACAATATCATTTACAAAATAGTGACGCTATGGGTCATTACTGTCTAACAATACAGATTACATATTTCTTTAAGAATATTTCTGGAGAATTGGGTAGGCACGGTGCTTTGCTAGAAGCCAACCATGTCTTGTAAATCGGTAAAAAAGTAGTACTAGGTACGTACATGTTCGGATAGTCCAACGACCGAATTTACTGCCAACATATCCAGGGATCTCATGGGTCGCTTCCCGAAGATTCATCGATGACGTATGACTCGTACATAATTAATCTGGTATTTTGAATTAAAGTGCGGCCCACAAGTCACATCACACGTCACATCACCAATCACCTTTTGTGATGGAAGTCACATCCACTTTGAGTGATGTGATGCAAGTCACTTTTTGGTGATGTGAGTTGTTAGAGGCATTAATGCCTTGTACCAATTTTGGAATTTGAATTTTTGTATTTTGATTTTTGAAATCAAAACACACAACACAACTTCATCTTATTCTCTTCTCTCACTCACGACACTTGGTGCCATTTTTCTCTCAAATTCTGTCATTGGCCGAGAGTTAAAAGAAACTAAGGAAAGATTTGTAGCAAAATTTTCATGGTGCTAGCACACTTAAAGAGTCTTACAAAGTGATAAGGAAACCCATCTATGAGCATGGATCTACACTTAAAGCTTGGAGCTTGAAGATCAACATGTTGGGTTTCAATCAAGTCCCAAGGATCATTTATCAAGCATAAAACGAGTTGATTACATATCAAATGAGGTGCGGAATAACTCACATTGATCGGTAGAGATGCAACGAAGACAAAAAACGCACTGCTCTTCCTTGCTCGGCGTGGGGGCTGCTTCCTCCTCCAAGAATCGGCCATGGGTGATCTTTGAAGCTCCAAGCTTTGTGATAAACATCCAAGCTCACGAACTCACTGCCCTAACACCTCGGTATGCCTCCTAGAGTGTGCTAGCACTTGGATCTTGCAACAAAATCATGTCTTTTCTCCCTTTACTGCATTCGGTCTTGAACCAGAAAAGAAGAAGGCAGCAGCCCCTTGGGGGGAGGAAGAAGAGAGGGAAGAGAGGAGGGAAAGGTTTCCAAAACCGAATAACGTAAAAAGAGAGAGAGAAATGTTGTGGGAAATAAAAAAAAATGTAAAAGGTTTATATAATTTCCAAAATATAATAAAACCATTTACCATTTCTTTAATTTCCAAAAAGGCAAACATTAAATGCTTGTCAATCACCACAAATCAACTCACATCAATCACTCAAATGTCACATCACTCAAAGTGAAATGTGATTTGACGCTTGATGTGACTTGTGATTTGACGCTTGATTTGACTTACATGCCGCACTCGGATTCGAAATGCGAATGCGCTCGCAAACAATCCCGGGCTCGGGTTCGCTAATTCCAAATTAATGAATTTTCTGTTGCGTCGTAATTAAATGATACGCATAGCGAAATCACTATTCACGTTGCTAACAAATTAATTCTAAATAAATTTGTTGCCTGAATTAAAATCTAATTTTAATTCCGGGTCGAAATCCAATTTCTTAATATATCAAATATATTATTATACCGATTAATTCCAAATAATCGTTTTCTCTCTTTAATTGATATTTTATCCAGATAAAATATCTCCGTAATTAATCCCAGATTAATTTCTCTCTCATTAAATTAATCCCAGATTAATTAAAGTGCGAGTCATACGTCATCGGTGAATCTTTGGGAAGTGACCCATAAGATCCCGGATATGTTGGCAGTAAATCGGGTCGTTGGACTATCCGAACACGTAAGTACCTCGTACTACATTTACTCTGATTCACAAGACAAGGTTGTCCTCTAGCAAGCGCCATGCCTACCCAATTCTCGGAAACATGCTTACAGGAATAAACGATCTATATCAGGCGTAGTATACGTGGTATTGCGTATTTCGATCTAGTATCGGATGATCACGTGCTAGGCCTGAGGCTGGAATCGTGTCTGCCCCGTACGAAGCACATGTCAGATCTCTAGTAACTAGTCTCTATATCGGATAAACATGACCTTGTCATTTTATCCCGATGACTGCAGTACTAAAGAGAACCAGTACCGTATCCTACGTGACCATCAACTCCATATGACTGCAGTGACACTTCTGTCTTGACATCACACCCAACACACTACGATTCTCATTATACCCAGTATTGGCGTACACAGAACCGGTTAAAGCCCTGGGCGACCTCAACCAAAGTATATTGATTGGCACAATTATTAGCGGTGCAAGTCTCAGGTTAAGACCAAATACACCTACCCTGATTTCGGACTTCCATAGACACATAGTCATACTACCAATGGAATTCCGAAGGGGTCTATCCAGAGCGAAGCTGTTTCCCATACCATCGGTAAAACACAACCTCCTATTACACTTGCATGAGTATCCTATACCCAAATATACGAGAACTATGCCGTTGTGCCCTCACAACACGCACAAGTGCAATACTAGTCTTTTACGTATTTATCGATGTCCAATCTCGATAATACTCCGGCTAGGGATATTTAATGATTTATCCTTTGTGGACTGATACTGTCTCATATCATTCTCAGTCCAGGAACAAATCATAGGGACCTCCTATCATTTATAATCTAGGTGATCTAATCACAAATGATAAGAGTGCAATCTCTTTGTCACATAGTTAATTTGTACAACAACACCGTGATCTGTACAAATAGTGACGCTATGGGTCATAATTGTCCAACAATCCCCACTTGGCCTATAGCCAGTCACTCGAGTGTCTAACACCCGAACTATGTACGGTTCACTCAAAATGCTGAGAAAAGGTTTTCATCAGCGGATTTTCATGATTATCATCTGATGCGATTTATTTGATCATCACATCGCCACGATGTATGATCCGAACGTATCAGATGAATATCGAAGTATTATCTGGATCGTTGATGAGACCATTAATTCTTTACCATGTGTTGTAGCCTAGCTCAGCTGCGATAAAAGAACTATATCTAATCTAATTAGATATTATCGACCCCAGAGGGCTTTTATTGCTGCCTCAGCTGTAGCAATAACCCGCATTTGTTGTTTATTCGGTAACAGTATCTTGCTTGGAAGATTTCCAACTCACTGTATCGTTATTCAAACTATATAGTATCGTTTGCGACTTTCAGTCGTCTTTATCGGTTTAGGAAACTGCAGTAGTGATCCCAGTCACTTCAAGTTCTCATTCTCCAAGGTTTAAGACAGCATCCTTAGATCTCTAAGATACTAACGGATGTTTTAATATCATCCAGTGACTATCACTTGGATTGCCCTGTTGTGAATCATATGCTCAAAGCGTATGAGACACTAGGTCGCGTACATTTTTCAATGTACGATTTCTCAGAGAGTGTTCTCGAAAGCCAAGCTTTCACCGATTGTTATTATGGGATATCATTTCCAAGAAATGACATGTCATCATTATTTATTTAGGACAGTCACTGTCAGTGCGCTCCCACTAACCCTCTTATATACACAGAATCTTTTCGTTTGAATTAAATCATAAACCATTATGATTACATCAAAACGATAATTCCTATAACCAATGCTTGCTTTAATCCAAACATGGATCGAATAACCCGCAAACCTTGTTTGCTAGTTTTGGTACGGACAAAATCGTCAGGATGTTGCAAACATCCTCCAAAGGTTTCCTTTTCAGGAAAGCGATTTTGCGTTAAGCTGACATATTTCATAAATGAAACATGCAGCATTAACAAGCATTATCCAAATGGATTTACCATGGCAACATTTAAAAGGTGAATCGTAATCAACACAATGTTGATAAAGATACATTTCAGCTGAAAGCCTA